>JAODAL010022684.1:0-64191 GCA_025379985.1 Phyllomedusa bahiana
GTCGCCACTCTTGGAAATTCCGGCAACAGGAAGTCATACTCAGATTTATTAATAACTCTATTGGATAGAGCTTCATCCAGTAGCCCTTTTAGTTCCAGTCAGAAAAATGGTATGGGGTCTTTTTTCAATATTTTATAACAGGTCCTATCTTGCAAAAGATCAACCTTCAGCTGATCAGCCTTCACTGACTAGAGACAGGGGAAGGGGGGAGGAAGGAGGGCAGAGCAGGGAGCATCTGCATGTTTACTCAGATAATTACATTACAACCAGTGGATTCTCTATACAGCAGACACAGACTCTGACAGAAACAAAGCTAGGTCAGATGCCCAGTAACACTGCTTTTTTCTCCCATTCCTTCAAAGCTGGTTCATGTGTCCTGCCATCAGATAAGAAGTGCAAACAATGCAAGCATGGCCAGGAGCTTGCCAGATCAGCTCCTGGTCGTATTTAATGTAAACAGTCAGGAAACTAAAGGGCATGTAAGTGAGGATGCAGCTCTCAGAGGCTCCACTTTTTTTAATCACATATATTTAGAAAAGTGATTAAATACCCAATTTGGATGATCCCATGTCAACATTGGATCATGGCAAAACCCCTTTAATGTTAGTGAAATTAGAAGAGCTGGAAATATTGAACTGATATTCTAATCACTTCTTAAGTATTACCCAGAGCCTATCTAGGGAGAGACAGGAAGCATGAATCTAAAGCATGGTAAAACAACTCCTTTAAAGGATGATGAAAGCGAAGCAGAGGTGTATTGAACTTGATGGACATTTGTCCTTTTTCAAGTGTAACTATTATGATGTATGTGAAATGGGATCAGATGGAAAAATTAGAATGGGTCTGAAGGGATGTGTAGGAAGTAGATGCATTTAAATAACGGGAGCATGAAGAGAAAAGTAGTAATGAAGAAAAGAGAACAAGGGGAAAAAAGAAGATAGAAAACAGAAAGAGAAATAAAGTAAAGCAGGTAAAGTAAATTAGGGATGAAAAATAAGTAGGTAAATAATTAAAGAAATGCTGATGAAAAATGTATACAAGTAAGGAAAAAATGAAAAGATGGAAAAAAGGAAAATTGATAAAGTGAAGAAGTGGAACAGATGAAAAAGAGAATAAGTAAAAGGAATAACAAAAATAACCAATGAGGAATGAAAAATTGTAAATCAAAAAATGAAAGTAGAAAACATGAAACATAAAAAAGAGAAATGAAAAAATTAGATGAGTATTGAAAAATGGGGAAAAAAGGAGAAAAAATGGGGGAAGAGGAAGGGAAGGACAGAGAGAGAAAAAGGGGAGAAGAGTCTCACCTATGTTGAAAAAGTGGCCGACAATCTGTGGAAGGAAAAAACAGACATGGTTTTATATATATATATATATATATAATAGATTATGAGAAATGTAATCACATTTACAGTTCAGTCCCCTGAAGATGATGGATCCAGAATGACTATAGTTCTTTGAGAATCTTTATATGATGGAATTTGTTCTATGATTTGAAACTGTAGTTGTGAAATATGTTTTCCTTCCTGAAAATAAAATGGTAGTGGTAGCCATGTTTGATTACAGCTGACCATGGATTTATGGTCTGATAGTCTTTCCTTTATACAGTGGATTGTCTCACCCACATAGATTAACCTGAATGGACATTTTATCAGATACACGACAAATTATGAGTCACATGTAAAACTTGACTTAGTGTAAACTAAGAATAGCTATGAATAAGGAAGGCAGAACTCCCGAAACATGTTAGACCATTGTATTTTTTGGATGCTGATGTTTTTAATGGATTCCAATAAAGTAGTTTAATTTTATGATTGAGATGTCCTGTCACAGTGCTGTACCAACGGTTGCTTCTACATGTGCTTCTTTAGACGCCTTAGGTGCACAGATGGGCTATGGACTGATTTTTTAAACTAAGAAAGGTACCTGATGGTCACATGGATATGTAGCATATGGGGACGATAGGTGTGGACAAAAGGAAAACATTGATAACTATACAGGAAGCAATGTGTCTCATACTGTAACTCCTAAAATATTAAGTTGACGTATTTAAAGAAGAGATTCAGGGAAAGTTCACCCCATGCCAAATATAAAAAATATCATCAATGAAGCTATGTCACATAATGGCATGGTTCATGAAGAGGTTATTGGAGTAGATGGACATGTAGCCATTGGCACTCTTCTGAACCTAAAATTGATCTCCAAATAAAAAATTATTCTCCCTTAGGATAATGTTGAGAAGTTGGATGCAAAATTCTGTCTGTTTGGAATTGAGATCAGATCTTCAGAGGAGTGTTCTAGTGACCTCTATACCCTTATTCTGTTGAATGGATGCTTACAAACTATTCACATCCAATGTGACAAGAGAGCTTTTTGGGAGGATGGGATCATGATTTTGTAAAATCTCAAAAAAAAATGGTTTGTGCCCCAGAGATTGAATTTAGTTTGTTTGATATGAGTTTTTTTTCTAGAAACTGTGCGGAAAAAAAAACCAGTATCAGTTGATGGTACAACGGAGTGTTGTGGTGATCTTTTTAGGTTCCTACAGATTTTGAGTAGAGTGTGAAATATTGGTGTTATCAGATCTTTTATCTGTGAGAAATAATTAGTGTATTTATCTATAATGCCTCTATCCAATGTTTCCTCTAGGATGTGTTGTATCTTTTGTGTAATGTTGAAGATGGAATCCTGAGTAATAGCGTCATATGTTTATTTGATGAGTTTTTCTTGAATGTACTCTATTTAGTAGTCCTTTGATTGCACAAAGATTATATGCTGGTTTAATCATTAGTTTGCTATTAGGCTTGATAACCTCCTTTTTGTTACGGGTCAGATTGTTATGTAAATGATTTTTTAAAACTTTAACATCATAGTCTACAAGAGAAATAAATGTATCAACAAAGTAATACATTTAGGTGGATTAAAGGTACTGTATATAGAACGAAAAGGATGCCAGCTCACCGTCAGTGTTCCACCCCTGGACGTGCACGGGTAGACTGGAAACAAGTCTCAGGTGATCCAAACAAACGAAGAGGAAGTCCAGCTCAAGACCAGGTAGGTAGAAAATATGAAGATAGCCTTTATTCCAAATGCATTAAAACAGAGTCGACATGACCATGATGTAGTTGTAGTAAGAAAGCGCTAACGCATTTCGGAAGATTATTCCTTAATCATAGCGTGTATTGCATAACAAAGCTTTCCTTTAAATAGACCTATATCTGGTCACATGTGCTAGGAAAAATAACTTTAACCCTTGCACCTCTGGTATATTATTGAATATATAAAATATACGAAATCAAATATATAAAACGTACAAAACCTACAATAACATCAATATTGATAAAAAACATCCTGTCTCTTGTTCAAACCTGCCGGATAACGTGAGCCTAATTGATAGATCCACCATGTCTCCCTATTTAATAGTTTTTTGTTGTGAAAGGTACTGTAGTTACATAAACCCATGTATTTGACCAACAGAGGATCCCATTTCAGTAAAAGTCTATGTTAAAGGTTCCAGTGTGTTAAAAAGGATCTTTAACCCCTTAACGGCCACGCACCGTCTTTTGATGTCAGCTGGTGCGGGTCGTTCGTCTACTGCGACGTCTTTTGGCGTCGCTGTAGACTTCGGGGTTTGCGGCACCCGGCGCCGCAGCTGCACTGTGATCAGGGTTGTACTACACAGCCCCAATCCCAGAGCATCCCCTGCAAGCATCAGGGAGCGGAGGAAACCTCGGCAACCCGGTGCTTTAAGAATTTGATTGTGGCGGTGCGTTACCACAGCGCAATCAAAGGGTTCTCCTGCTCTGTCAGGTGATCAGAACACCCGGTAACCCAACAGAGCTCGGGGAACGGCTGCACAGTCAGCCCTGGGGACCTAAAGTGGCCCCAGAGCTGTCTGTGTATGAAGCCAGTGACCAGGACACACTGTGTACTGTCCTGATCACTGCCTGTGTATGACTGACACAGATTATAATGTATTAGCATATATGAAAATGCTGATACATTACTAAGTGTTAAAAAAAATGTAAACAGTTCTCCCTTCATGGGATTAAAAAAAAAAGTAAAAAACATAAAAATTGTAAAAAAATAAAAAAAGAAAAAATGTTTAATAAAAAAGAATTGTGCATATATTACACACACAAAAAAAACTCTACACATATTAGGTATCCACACGACCGCAATAACCTGTAGAACTAATCTAAAAATTGTGAAATGTGAATGGTGTAAAAAAAAATGAAAAAAAAAAAAAATTCTGCAGTTATTTATAAGTGAACTTAAACTATTGCCCCATAAAGTACAACTTGTCTTGAATAAAAAGAGGCCTTATACAACTGCGTCATTGAAAAAATAAAAAGGTTACAACTGTTGAAACGCAAGGCGGCAAAAACTAAAAAAATTTTCTGGTCATTAACTACTTTTCAGGCCTGGGGCTTATGGGGTTAATCTTAATGATTGGTACAACTGATGTAGTTCCTGTTCCAGACAAAAAGAGTCAAGATGTAGGGTTGGGCAGAGGAGTAGACCTTTTTAGAGGACTTTGAGTTCATCAGGTGTTAGTATAATAGACAAAATATTTACTTCCAGGCTGTCACATGACTCACCTGAGACTGGGTCGTGACTCTCGTGGTGGAATCTGCAGTGGGGTCTGCCCCTTCTCCATATTGGTCTTAACTGTATTGATTGTAAGGTGCTCCTTGAATTATTTAGTAACTGTATGACTAAACTGGTACATTTTCATGGTCATGAGAGGGCAGAATTCAAAAGTTTGCTATGGGGCCCAGCCTTCTCTAGCCCCTAGAGCAATATATATGCTTATGTTCTTGACAAGATGAGATATGTTCTTTAAGTCAAGCTGTGACATGGTTTCTGGACTCCCAATGATTTACCAAATAAATCTCTATGGTACTTGACCTTGATCCTTAGGAGATCCAGACAGACTATAGAAATCATAAGGTTAGAGAACTACTCAGTGTCAAAAAGACATGTTGTCCACATCAGAAGACCACTTAGCTGTTGAAAATGAAATAATTTGGATTAAAACTCAGGTCCAGAAGAGACGTTAGGCACCCTATTCTCCAGGTTACACTTCAGTTAGGACAGTATTATGTGGGATTCCATGATGTTTGAGGGCGTAAGGGACTAGATTTTAAAAATGGGCAAAATATTGAGAAGCATCAAAGTTTCCTGGGTGTACTTAAGACATCAATTTCTTGAACCATCTCAAAGGGCCATCTGTCTTCTCTCTGAGCTCAGCTTATAGTGAGCTTTAAGCTGGGCTCAGAGAGTAGTTTACAAGATGGCAAAACCCCACAACAATCATTTCCGTTATATTCATTGTCCAATTCATCGTAATGATGAATTGAGGGAAATGAGAAGTGGGATGACTTTTTTGTCTTTTCAGTCTTATTGATCAGTTCTGTTAGTCATTACTGTTAGGGCAGCTAGGATGAATGTAATGGCAGCTAGGATGTGGATCCTCTGGACCTGCGCAAGCAGTGGTGCAAGCTACGTCAGGGAGCAGTGACTAAGTAGCCCCCAGTTTTCACCAGAGCTCGCCATAAGGCAGGTTAGGTTTGGTGCGGCTGGAGACTACTAAGTCACTACCCTTGACGGGACTTGCTTGAGGTGGCAGCGGGTGCAGCGTGGCATAGAATCGGCAGGCAACTCATGGTCGGGGACAAGCAGAAAGGTCAGTGCAAGGCAGGAGGCAAACTAGGTCAGAAGACGAAGGCAACAGTCATATACAAGGCAGAACTGGAACATTATAGGAACACTTTCTCTATGGCTTAGGGGACTATAGATTCAGCAGTGCAGGAAGGGAGTCGCCAGAATAAAAAGAGTCAGAGCCCAGCAATTATCCAATTACTGGGACGCTGGCCCTGTAAATTTTATTGAGCCAGTGCGCGTGCGCCCTAGAGAGTAGGTACGTGCGCGCTGTCTGGCAGAGACGCACAGAGATGCAGGATTATGCCGAGGAGAGTAACAGTGACGGGAAGTAGGAACACCAGTGTGCCGTGGCCCGACATGCGGGTCACGGAAACACTCTCAGCAGGGACACGGGTTCCGCCCGTGACAATCACACTTCTCATTTCCCTCCATTGTATTCATCACTACAATGAATTGGACAATGAATACAGTTTTCAATGGACTTTTGTCAAGATGGACTTTCATTGACATCAATGGGATCAGCATTTAGACACACAAAATTGTCCCTAAGTTTAATAAATGGGAGGCATTCTGAGATAGAGATGGAGAATTCTTTGGATGTCTGAGGGATAATGATGTGACACTCTCTGCACTATTTGGTTCAGTAAGTCACCATTGCTATATTTATTTGTAATGAACAGAGAAATACAAATTTAAAAAATCCCCTGGAAATAGATCTCTGCAGTTAATTATTCTCCCTCATACACTCTTCTTTGCATTATTTATTTGTACAATATATATTTTATGACTTGTGAAACTTTTAATGCTGGTTAGTCTAGTTGTGACAAAGCCTGTCATAGATGGCTGTTATGTATTACTCTGTGCTCCATGTTAATTACCTAGTTGTCATTCTCCATGCCACTGACTGCTGCCTAAGGCTACAATGGATGCAATGTGTGTTGAAGTGTTTAAATGCTGGAATGTAAAAGTCTCACTTGACTGTAATATGGAGATGCAGTATTTTAGCCTCAGTATATTAAAATTATCCGTGTCTACATCTCAACAAGCCGAGAGCTACTGAACATGCACAAATATGAAACCACCAGCCAGAAATTACTCTCTTCTAATAATCCACATTCTGTAACAACCGGCACAGAAATGACATAATATCAATATCAAAATAGGCGTTATTCACTGGGGGCTTTCAGTCACGGCATTGTCTTATTTCTACAGCATATTTGGTAGAATAGTCTCACCTTCTCTGTTAGGGAATTTCTTCATCTAATTTCCTGGTCATTCTAATGCATGTTACATGCAAAAATATGGGTCTAGTAGTATTTCAATAGGGGCAATTGTGGTACCATTAGATGTGCCCCCCACATTAACATTTTGTACCATGTCACAAGGAATAAAGGGGGGATCAGATGGAAACTTGTTAATGGTGATGTGATTGGTGGTGATGCTACACATATTTAATGGGGTGGGGTGGTAAGGAGAGATTATATATTCTACTTTCCTCCATTGTGGGGGGGAGTGCATAATTATAGTCCAATAAAAAATGGCCCTGCATGTGCCTACCACAAAGATGCCTACATCAAAAATCTCCTCAGATTGCCAGAGAAGCATCTAAATGATACCACAAGTGCTCCTATTGAGGCTATATCCCTATTTTTAGAAGGACCAGGAAAATTTTTACATTCGATTTTTTAATATTATAAGGGAAAATGGTGAAATTTTTTTTTTAAAAAGCTCGCTTTTTACATTTTTCTATTTCTTTCTTTTTTTAACAGCAAAATTGGTGTTAAAATAAGTTTTGTAATTGTGTCACTTTTCCATCACAGACATTCATATACAGGTGATGTAAAGTTTTAGGGTTGTAGGGGTGGACCCCGCATTTGTGAGCTTGGATACAAGGGGTCCCCACGGCACGGGTTTGCGGACGGATTTTCAGACGGTTTGCGGTTTTGCAGACCATCTGAAAAACCGGCCGCAAACGAGCACAACGGGCAACTATGGAAAACCCGTGCAGCAGTCCCCACTGCACGGGTTTTCTGCTCGGTGGTTTTTCTGCCCACGGGCTGCCCGAAAAACATTCAACATACACATTCTTCCGTCCGGTTTTTGGCCAGAATATGTGCAAGTGAATGTGAAGGGGAGGGCTTTTCTCCACTCATCGCAAAGAAAAGCCACCCCCTCCCGCGGCCGTGTACATGGCACACAAACCAGACAAATACTGGTCGGATAAAGCAACCAGTATTTGTCCTTTGCCATGTAAACGGACCCTAAGAACCTGGAGAAAAGTTGGCAGGCTCACCAGAAGAGGAAAAACATTGGGAAGTAAAGAGGGAGAAGTCAAACAGTATTCACCTCAGATAAAAAGAAGTGAGTGTGGTAGCAGAGGCGAAGCTTCCTGATTGTAAATGCAGCCATGTTGACCCCTGTGTTTCCTCATGGTGCAGCCTAACTGGACTTGTAACCTTGGAAGCCCGATCAGAATCCGCAGAGATGTGTCACGGGGGTCGCGGGCTCCGCTGCCCCCCGCGACCATGTCCCCCCTTCGCGGGGGGTCCGGCGCGGGGGCCCCGCGACCACCCCTCTGCTGCCTCGGCGCCCCCCTCTCTTCCCCGGGCCCCGTGCTCCGGTGAACGCCGCTCCTGCCTGTCCCGGCCGTCGTGCGCGTGGCCGCCGCTTAAGGCGCGCGCGCCCCGGGCTTCTCTAAATTAAAGGGCCAGTGTCCCGATAATTGTCATTATCGGCGCTGTTCTATTTAAGGTATCCCCCCAGGACCTCCTGCCAGTCTGCTGGTGTGCTTACCTAGTGTCTAGAGAGTATTGCTGTTCCGTCCTGATTACCCGTCTACCAGTCCGCCTGCTTACGTTTCGTGACCTTGGGCCTGTTTGCCCGCCTGCCCTGACCGCTGCCTGCCTCTGACCACGAACCTCTGCTGCCTGCCCTGCCCTTTCCTGCCTGTCCCCGACTAACGCCTCCGATTACGTTTCTGTACCACGCTGAAACCCCGGCTGCCTTCGCAAGCAAGTCACGTCAGGGTAACGACCTGGTAGCCTCAACGCCGGCAGCAAGTCTATCCCGCTTTGCGGTGGGCTCTGGTGAAAACCGGGGGCTACTTAGATTCCGTTCCCTGGCGTGGCTTAGCTATCACCGCTTGCGTTGGCCCAGTGTATCCACTCCCACGTTACAAGATGTAGACAGAGAGTGTGGACAGAGAGGGAGATCCTCACACACAGGCCTGCCACCAAAGATCATGTCAGAAGTACTGAACTGGCTTAAAGAAGCCATCATTTTGGAGAAGCAGGTAGAAGCCTCAGAAAAGATATTTGCTCCGGTAGCCGTCCATACCAGTTAGACTGAATTAAAGGTATGACTGCATTCTCCAGAAGAGGCACTGCGCTGGGTAGAGGAGAGTTTGATTATGCAAGCGGAGCAGCTAGCGGTCACCATCCTAAACTTGAACAGTCTAATTGAAGTATCAGAAGACACCTGGTGTATGTCCAGATATGAACTGCTCCAGTGTCAGAGGTCTGGCCCATAGAAAAGAGGTTCTAGAACTTTTAATTTGAATGGCCTGTGGAGGAGACCACACAGATCTGGACTGATTCTCACCCCATGGTTCGGGATGTGAGTATTGTAGGGGAAAGCCCCATTGTGAGTATGAGGATAAATGGAGTAACGTTAAGGGAACTGATAGACATGGGGTCACAGGTGATGCTACGGGGATGGGAGGTCTATCAAAAATACTTTTCAAGTTTAGTGCATCATGAAAGAGCAACCTGGGTGAGATTAAGCACCGCTAACAACCAACCCATCAGTACCCATGGGTATGCCTGCAGACTTTGAGCCTGTGGCGCCATGAACACCTTAACCAACCAGACTAGCTCCAGAGCTGGCTAGAAGTAGGTGGATTGAAGCTGAAGCCTTACCAGTGTTATGTATTCTGAAAGAACAATAAGTTCCTCGGGCACATCGTGTCTGAGCGAAGGGCACAGTCTGCAGACTCCAAAGTGGAAGCAGTGCAGAAGTGGCCAACTCTGATGATAATAGATGACTTGTGGGTTTTTCGGGTTTGGTTGGGTACTACCCTCAGTTCATAAAAGATTTTGCAAAGATCGCAGCACCCTTACAGCAGCTACTGCAAGGAACAGCCCCTGAAAAGGCCAAGTAAAGATGACTGCATTGGGATGGGTCAGCGGAACTGGCTTTCTAAACCTTCAAGAAAGTTCTAACCCAGGCCCCTTTACTGTCTGGTCTTGTTATAGACATATGGGAGTTTAAAGGGGCAAGGAGCTGTACTTGCTTAAGTCTAAGAAGAAAAAGAGCTAATCATCACTTATGCAGCTGGGCTGAGAGAATGAGAAGAATCGCAACAATTACAGCTTTTCAAATGAGAACTCTTAGCAGTCATATGGGCTGCAACAGAGAAATTTGCTGATCTTCTGACAGCAGCACAGATCACATTGGTGACATTTAGAGATGCTAAGCTTGGGGCCTTAGAACAGCACTGAAGGACCCACCTTAGTAAATTCCACTTCAAGATGCAAAATCGGCCAGACAAAGACACTGGAAATCCTGACACCCTGCCCAAATGCCTCTAACCCATTACAAGGACAGTGTGATGAGAAAGTCTAGGAAGATGAGACCCCTTGTATTTCAGCCCTGTCCTGAAAGGTGGAAAGAACTCCGACAGCACGTTCCACGACTACGAAAGTTCAGGGTTGGCTATTAGGGAGTCTATCTGTCAAAAAACTAAGCAGGCTGATTCACAGATTAAGTTAATCACTGACTAGGTACAGACCGGCTATTATCCCACCCATTGGGAATACTCTTAGCTAATCTCCATTGGACATCAACAATGGTAGCAGCTTAAAAGCCAGCAAGTGGAGGCAGGGATCCTGATGCCACAAATCCTTCTACCCGCTAAGTTGGGTCCAGTAAGACAAGTGGTGATCCCTATGGAAGAGGTAGTGAATGTTGTATGGACTATCCATGAAAAGAAGGGACACATTAGACCAGCCTCTTTAAAACACAATTATCATCACCCTTGCTTGTACAAAATAACCAAGAGGGTCTGCATACAGTGCAGAAATTGTAGCCTTTCCAGGGCAAGTGAGCAGAGAGCCCCTGAATGCCAAATCCCATCATCCTATCCGCTCCAGATCCTTGTTAGGGATTATCTTCAGGTTACTAAATCCTTCAGAGGAGACAAATATCTCATGGTGAAGGTGGAACACTTCTCTAAGTTTGCAGTGACTAAATCCATAGGTGTAACTTTAGGGGGGTACGGAGGGGACCGGTCCCCACTTTTTTCTGGGTGGGGACGGTCCCCCCACTTTTTAGCCATTTCAATAAAAAATAATCCATATGAAAGCATGAGAATATGGTAAGTGTGGAGAGCAGAGCACAGAGGAGGAAGAAGTTAACCCTTTGCCTCCGATATTTATGTGCATCTTGGGGGGACAGAGTAGGTAGCAGTCTCAAGTGTCAGTGCAGAGTTAGAGCAGTGCTGGTTGGTAGCGCCAGGGCTGTATTTATAGGTCATGCTGCCCTAGGCACTAAACCTGAATACGCCCCCATTAACAATTTGCATTACCAAGCCCCTTTCACTACATGCCACACCCCTTTACAAAAGCCACGCCCACTATAACCTTGTAATGGCTCTAGAAGAAAGCTAATTGAAGGGTTAGCTGTCACCCAGCTTTCCTAGACGTTGGAGAACCTATTCAGCATCCAGGAAAGCTGGGAGATAACGCCAAACTATATAACGCCAAACTGTGCCTGAACATAAACCTCTACACTACGACCAATATTTCCATCATACAGTGACCATATAGTGGAAGACAACAGTGTACACAGATTCTGCAGAATATACATTACCCCCATAGAGTGACCATATAGTAATAGACACCAGTGTACACAGGCTCTAGAGACTTTATATTACCTCCGTACAGTGACCATATAGTGGTAGACACCAGTGTACACAGGTCTGCAGACTGTATATTACTGCCATACAGTGACCATATAGTGGTAGACACCAGTGTAAAACAGGGTCTGCAGACTGTATATTACCCCCATACATGACTATATAGTGGTAACACCAGTGTACACAGCCTCTGCAGACTGTATATTACTGCCATACAGTGACATATAGTGGTAACACCAGTGTATACAGGCTCTGCAGACTGTATATTACTGCCATACAGTGACCAATATAGTGGTGGACACCAGTTACCAGCCTCTGCAGACTGTTAATTACTGCCATACAGTGACCATATATGGTAGACACCAGTGTACACAGCCTCTGCAGACTGTATATTACTGGGCCCTACAGTGACCATATAGTGGTAGACACCAGTGTACACAGGCTCTGCAGACTGTATATTACCCCCATACAGTGAACATATAAAAGGTAGACACCAGTGTCCACAGGCTCTCCAGACTGTATTTTACCTCAAAACCGTGACTATATAGTGGTAGACACCAGTGTCCACAGGCTCTGCAGACTGTATATTGCCTCTACACAGTGACCCTATAGTGGTAGTCACCAGTATACACAGCTCTGCAGTCTATATATAACCTCCATACAGTGACCATATAGTGGTAGTCACCAGTGTACACAGGCTCTGCCAGACTGTATATTACCACCATACATGAGCATATAGTGGTAGACACCAGTGTACACAGGCTTGCAGACTGTATATTACCTCCTACAAATAACCAATAAGTGGTAGACACCAGTGTACACAGGCTCTGCAGACTGTGTTTACTCCCATACAGTGACCATATAGTGGTAGGCACCAGTTTACACAGCCTCTTTCAGACTGTATATTACCCCCATAAGTGACCATATAGTGGTAGACACCATGTACACAGCTCTGCAGACTGTATATTAAACCCCCATAAGTGACCATATAGTGGTTGACACCAGTGTACACAGGCTCATCATACTGTATATTACCTCTACACAGTGACCATATAGTGGTAGGTACCAGTGTACACAGGCTCTGCATACTGTATTATAACCCCATTTCAGTGACCATATAGTGGTAGAAAACCCGTGTACAAAGGCTCTGCAGACTATATATAACCTCCATACAGTGGGCCATAGAGTGGTAGACACCAGTGTACACAGGCTTTGCAGACTGTTTACTCCTGTCATACAGTGACCATATTTGTGGTAGACACCAGTGTACACAGGCTTTATCATACTGCATACTACCACCATAAAAATGACCATATAGTGGTTTACCCTTAGTGCAATGCACCTAGAGTACAGTGCGCGAATACAGTAATTCATAGCTCTCATTGAAAAGCTATGATTAGCTGCTGTTTTCCCCAATGTGTACTGTGCGCTGGAAGAAAAGTGAATGTAACCCGCCATGGGAGTTTGGCACACACCGTTCTAGAAGTACACCCCCGGCCAGCACATCTTCTACAGTACAGCACATCACTTATGCCGCAAGACGCCAGGGGAAAAGCAGGTAGGATAACACAGGATAGACTTAGATACTTAACGCCATCAGGTAGGATAACACAGGATAGGCTTAGATACTCAACGCCAGCAGGTAGGATAACACAGGATAGGCTTAGATACCCAACGCCACCAGGTATGATAACACAGGATAGGATTAGAAACTCAACGCCAGCAGGTAGGATAACACAAGATAGGCAAAGATACTCAACGACACCAGGTAGGATAACACAGGATAGGCTTAGATACTCAACGCCAGCAGGTAGGATAACACAAGATTTGGCTTAGATAACCCAACGCAGCAGGTTGGATAACACAGGATAGGCTTAGATACCCAACGCCAAACAGGTAGGATAACACAGGTAGGATTCCTAACACCCCATGTCCTCGACCCTGACACTCCCAACACCCCACATCTCTCCACCCCCTCCCATCAACCACATGTCTCTCACCCCTCCCCCCAGCACCACACATCATGTGTCACCCCAGCACCTCACACATGTCACCCCCCCCCAGCATCCCACATCATGTCACCCCACAGCATTCTACATCATGTCACCCCTCAGCATCCCACATCATGTCACCCCTCAGCATCCCACATCATGTCACCCCCCCATGTCACCCCCAGCATCCCCACAGCATGTCACCCACAGCACCCCCCAGCATGTCACCCTCAGCATGTCACCCCCAGCATGTCATCCCCAGCATGTCATCCCCAGCATGTTACCCCCAGCATGTCACCCCACAGCACGGCACCCCACAGCATGTCACCCCCACAGCATGTCACTCCACAGCATGGCAACCCACAGCATCCCTCCCCACAGCATGTCACCCCCACATCATGTCACTCCACAGCATGTCACTCCCAGCATGTCACCCCACAGCATTTCACCCCCAGCATCCCTCCCCACAGCATGGCATCCCCAGTATGTTACACCCCAGTATGTTACCCCACAGAATGTCACACCACAGCATGGCATCCCACAGCATGTCACCCCACAGCACGGCACCCCACAGCACGGCACCCCACAGCATGGCACACCACAGCATCCCTCCTCACAGCCTCCCCTTCCCACAGCATCCCTCCTCACAGCCTCCCCTTCCCACAGCATCCCTCCCCACAGCATCCCTCCTCACAGCCTCCCCTTCCCACAGCATCCCTCCTCACAGCCTCCCTCCCCACAGCATCCCTCCTCACAGCATCCCTCCTCACAGCCTCCCCTTCCCACAGCATCCCTCCCCACAGCCTCCCTCCCCACAGCATCCCTCCTCACAGCCTCCCTTTCCCACAGCATCCCTCCTCACAGCCTCCCCTTCCCACAGCATCCATCCTCACAGCCTCCCCTCCCCACAGCATCCCTCCTCACAGCCTCCCTTTCCAACAGCATCCACAGCCTCCCTCCCCACAGCATCCCTCCTCACAGCCTCCTCTTCCCATATTTGTATGGTGCAGTTAGTAATGTTATTTTTGTGGCTACCATGTGTAATATAATTAATTTCTTGGGTGCAGTAAGTGATGTCATTTCTGTTGTATGGTATACAATAAAATAAATGTTGGGGTACAGTATGTAACATAAGTGATTCCTAGGGGTACAGTGAGATTGGGTTCTTTTATTTTCCTTATTCTGGTGTGTGTATAACAAATTTAATGGAGTAGTGATGGGGATGGAAGGGTTAAGCGAAATTTGCTGCATTGCACCAAATTTTTTATTCCATCTAGAGGGGGGAAATATTGTCGGGGGCTGGTTTCGGTTTCATTGCCAGGGCTGCTTTTTAGTCCCAGTCCGGCTCTAAACTTAAGTAATTAGAGAGCCACTCATAACCTTACGGATTGCACCAAAAGTGTTTGTCATAAGGACTCTGCCTGGACACACTGGGGTAGCTCACAGCACTCCTTCAGACCTTCTAGCTGGGTTAGAGGAGGCCACTTCACTGCAGGAAGAGGAGGGAGAGAAGGGAAGGGAGAGGAAGTGATAGGGAAGGCGAGTGAAGGACGGAGGGAAGGATAGGAACATAGGGGATGAGAGGGAAAATTTGTCCCCCTCACTTTTTGAACCAAAGTTACACCAACCCACTCAGGATCAGACACCCAAAACAGCTGCTCTGGCTCTTCGAAAACATTTCATTCTGGTTTATCAATGTCTAACCCTAATGCATTCAGATCAGGAAGCCTGTTTTAAGGGCAAGGTGACCAAGGAGCTCTGCAAACTGTACCAGATCAGTAATAATCTGACCACTCCCTACCATCCTCAAGGAAATGGAGAATGTGAATGCTTGAACCGATCTCTGCTTCAGATGCTGAGGGCCCTAGATGAAAAAAAGAAGGAAAGGTGGCCGGACCACATTGCAGAGCTCATAAGGGTGTACAACAACACTGTGCACTACTCTACTTGGGTCTCTTTGAACTTGTTGATATTTGGCTATTATATATGTGGTATGTATTGTGCATTGTATAGGCAGTGTCTTCAGTCTCAGCGTCTGGTGTGACATGCAGGTACTGAAGCAGTAATATGTAGAGAGATGGACAATTGAGATGTTTCTGGGCCACAGGAGATTACTGAGAGCAGTGGCCGGACACATATGAATTACCCCTGATCTGTTAGACTGCTGATTGGGCAGTGGAGACGAGTGGTACAGCTTCATTCCTACTAGAGAATCAGAGAGTTGGCCTCTATGAAAGAGGTGACATGGGGGGTCAGTACAGTGACAGACACATTGGGGAGGGGTCAGTACAGTGACAGGCACATAAGGGAAGGTAAAGGACACTGACAGACATATGAGCAGGGTTCAGTATAGTGACAGGCACATGAGGAGGGGTCAGTAAAGTGAAAGGCACATAAAGAGAGTCAGTGCAGAAACAGGCACATGATGGGAGGGTCCGTCACAGTGACAGACATGAGTGGGAGTAATTACAGTGACAGAGACATTTGTGGGATCAGTATAGTGACAGATACATGAGGAGGAGCCAGTACAGTGACGGGCACAAGAAACTCAGTAAAATAACAGGAACATAAGAAGGGGTAAGTACATTGACAGACATGTGGAGGGTCAGTACAGTAACAGACACATGGGAGGTGAGTACAATGACAGGCACATGAACGGGACAGACACATGACTGGGCTCAGTACAGTGAAAGGAACATGAGGGTAAGTGCAGTGACAGACACATGAGGATAAGTCAGTGAAAAGATAGGCACATGATGGGGGTCATTACAGTGGTGGACATTTGAGTAAGGTCAGTACAATGACAGGCATATGATGGGGGGTCAGTACAGGGACAGACATAAGGGAGGATTAGTAAATTGAAAGGCACATGACGGGGAGGTCAGTACAGTGACAGACATGAGGGGGATCAGTACAGTAACAGATACATGAGGAGGACTCAGTACAGTGATGGACAGAAGGAACTCGGTACAGTAACAGGCACATGATGGGGGTCAGTACAGTGACACATGAGGGGGGTCAGTACAGTGACAGACATGAGGGGGGTCAGTACAGTGACAGACATGAGGGGGAGTCATTACAGTGATGGAAATTTTAGTAACATCAGTACAATAACAGTCATATGATGTAGGGGGGTCAGTACAGGGACAGACACATAAAAGAGGATTAGTTCAGTGAAATGCACATGATGGGGCTGTGATCATGCCTCCCCACAGTCTGAATGGAGAGCCAGGACATTGAGCCTCCCTTCCAGGACTGTGGGACTTTCAAGAATTTCCTGCTATAATCGGGATGGTTGGAAGGTATGCTGTTTGCCTCGGAAGTATTGGACTAGGGTACCTTGGGCATCCAGTGAAATTAATTCTTAGTTTCCACCAGTTGAGTTGAGTCTTGTGGTCAAACTGTGGAGTTGATTCTTGGGGCCTACCAGTGGAGTTAACACTTCCTGACAACATCTGTCTACTTTATTAAGGAAATAGATTCAATGCTGGTCCTACGTAGTCTAACAAGAGGGGTCCAGAGGGGAAACCTGTAAAATACAAAAACACTAATCAGCATTTGGCTGGCATATGTTTAAAAGGCATAGGGCAGAATGAATATTAAATATGGCCCTACAGATAGGTAGACCCCCCTTTTAATTAAGCAGGTAGAACTCCAAATAAGTAAGCTAAACCTGTGGTATTAGATAGATAGCTGCTCCCCCATCCCTACACACACTTAGTATCTAGGCCACAAAGTGATAAGACCCTGGTAGCTAGGGCCAACAGTAGGAAAGGACCCAGGTACAAATATAGAAAAGGATAGGTTGTCAAAGCCACATATAGGCAGGCAGCATGGCCATGGGCAGGTATGTAGGCAAAGCTAGGTAGTCAGGTAGGTAAGGACCCCAGTAGGTAAGAAGGGGCCAGGTGGATGAGTAGTCCCTTGTTAGATAGGTCGATAGGTCCCATGTATGTAGGATGGTAGGCCCCGGGTAGGTAAGTACACCCCAGGAAAGTTGGTGAATAGCCAAGGTAGGTAAGTAGGTAAATCCCCATTAGGTACGTAGATAGGCCCCAGGTAGGTAGGGTCTAGGCGGTAGGTAGATGAAAAAACTTTGAGATTCTTAGTTCACATGTTTTTGATCAAAAAATGCCCAAGCCACCCACGAAACTTACAATGTGATTCTCAGGTCGGGTGGTCCTACGCTATCATTACCTCTCAATACAGCCATATTCGGCCTCTCATCGGGTCAAACGACCTCCATTATCTAGAGAGAAAGAAATAAAAAAAACACTACCTTGCATGCTGCACTCATATAACAGCCTGTGAAAATAGGGTGGGTGCAGAATACCAAAATTGAGGCATCTCTTCCTCCCTATATAGATTAAAAGCAATAATGCGCAAATACAACGTATAGTTCTGCACAAAAATCATTTCTGAAAAACACATGTGAACCTGGTGCCATGCAGGGTTGCGGCTGTATATATATATATATATATATATATATATATATATATATATATATATATATCTATAGTATATATATATTTATATATATATAGATATAACTATTATATATATATAACGCACACCATTTACCAGTGGCCAACTTGCAAAAAGGGCAATAAAATACATGGGGAAATCCTAAAGAAGAATTTATGCTAATCTATCATACATGAAATAACTTGAGATTTTAGTTCCACATGTTTTTTGATCAAAAAATGCCAAGCCACCCACAACTTACAACGTGATCTCAGGTCGGGTGGTCTACGCTATCTTTACCTCTCAATACAGCAAATTCAGGCCTCTATGGGTCAACGACCTCCATTAACCAGAGAGAAGAAATTAAAAAATACACCAACCTTGCAAGCTGCACTCATATGCGAACAGCCTGTGAAATGGGGTGAGGGTGCAGGATAACCTAAATGGAGGCACTCTTCCTCCCCTATATAGATAAAGCATTAAATGCAAATTAAAGTGATAAGTTCTGCACAAAAAAACATTTCTGAAAAAACACATTTGAACCTGGGTGCACTGCCAGGGTTGCGGCATATATATTATTATCATATATTTATTTATATATATATATTATATATATCACTATATATATATATAACCACGCACACCATTACCAGTGCACACAATGCAAAAAGGGCAATAAAAATACATGGAAATCCCTAAAGAAGCATTTTATGTATCTATATACATGAAAAAACTTTGAGTTTAGTTCACATGTTTTTGTTAAAAATGCCCAAGCCACCACGAACTGACAACGTGATCTCAGGTCGGGTGTCCTCGCTATCTTTACCTTCTCCAAAACAATACAAGCCAAATTCAGGCCTCTCATGGTCAACCGACCTCCATTATCCAGAGAGAAGGAAATAAAAAAACACTACCTTGCAAGCTGACTAATTACTGTATAACTGCCTGTGAAATGGGTTGGGGTGCAGTAACCAAAAATGGAGGCACTCTTCCCTTATATAGATAAAAGCAATACATGCCAAATACAACATATAGTTCTGCACAAAAGAACATTCTGAATAAACACAATGTGAACCTGGGTGCCACTGCAGCGGTTGCGGCATATATATATATATATATATTTCTATATATATATATATATATATATATATATATATATATATATATCTATATTATATTATATATATTATATAATATATAATTATATTATATATATACCGCACACAATTAACCAGTGCACACAACTGCAAAAAGGGCAATAAAATACATGGAAATCCCTAAAGAAGCATATATGCTATCTTTCATACATGAAAAAACTTTGAGATTCTTAGTTTCAATGTTTTCTCTCTGGTAATGGAGGTCGGTTGACCCAATGAGAGGCCTGAATTTGGCTCTTTGAGAGGTATTGAGGGTAAAGATCGTGTAGGGGGGGACCCACCAGACCTGAGATTCACGTTGTATGTTCGTGGGTGGCTTGGGCATTTTTTGATCAAAACATGTGAACTAAGGTATCTCAAAGTTTTGTTAGGATGATAGATAGCATAGGCGGAGGGTAGGGCCACATAGTGGAAAAAAAAAAGGTCAACTCTCCATGTTCCCCCGATAATTGTCAGATCAGCTTCTCTTGTGAAGCTCAGTGCAGGCAACGTAAATGATGTGACATCAGACGCCAGTCGATGACTGGTTAGGCCTCAATACAAACATTTTAAATTGGTTCTCTTTCTTAGATTTCCTTATAAATGACTTTAAGGAGGTCATCAGCCAGGACTTGCAGCGTTCATGCAAAGTCTTCTATTACAAATTTCTACCCTCTTGTAATCCCTAGACAAATGAGGGGGAGGTAGGGACTTCATGTTGGCGAGGGGTCCAGTAGGGTAGTGATGGATGTTAACGTCTTTTTATTTCATTATAATTCCCCCCTTCTGGAGCTTCATTGTTCCTGCCTCTTCCTCCCCATTTGTTGGTTTTGCTTCATAAAATGGTTGTTGTCACTTAAGTTATTGCGGACGGTTTTCTCCATATCTGGTTAACATCCTGTGGGTTCTTACTCCACGATTCGCCCGGTTGTGATGTTCGACTTCAAGGTCATGGGCAGTTATGCGGTAAAAAATGAAGGATTAATAAAGGTGTGGAGTACCCACCCATCAAAAAATTGTTTGTCCTTGTCTCGTTATGTAACCCCGTACCGCCATAGCCAGTTTTAACCTTTCTGACAGAGCCCATTTTTTTAAATCTGACATGTCATTTATGTGAGAATAACTTTTTGGACACTTTTACCAAGTGATACTGAGATTGTTTTCTCGTTACACATTGTGCTTTAAGTTTGTAAGATATGTTGGTTAAAAATCCTTGTTTAATTTGTGAAAAATTCAAAATTTGTGAAAAATGTGAAAAAAAAAAATTCTGCCATTTTCAAACTTCAAAATTTTCTGCCATGTGAGGCGGTAGTTATTCATTATAATAGTTTAGAACTAGCTCTTGTAAGCCATGTACAGGGGTGGTTTACCCGGAATACAGCGGAAGTCACGAACAAGGAAAGTCGACTTCAAACACCAGTTCAACCAATTTTTTCTTACTACCTAAGAAATAGTGTACTAAACAATCCAAAAAGACATACACAAGGCATGATGAGCAGGCCCTGTGCTACACAGTGCGCCACAAAAGTATGTTCTCCATATACATGATACGTTACCTACCATTGACTTGAAAGGCTGATCGTATTTATTATTTAATACCCTTAAAAACAGGAACAATTTTTGTGGTGCAGTGAAAGGCACGCCTGTGGTACAGCACAACAGCTTGCAACCTTATTATGACCCCCTACAACCAAAATACCAACCAAAGTGGAACAGAGTGAACGATGTTCCAGAAAATAACAGCACGAAGTGAAATGTTCTTCAAATCCTCACGACTGTTTGAATAGTCGCTTATGGCTGACACCGACTCTGGCCCTAAATTAACTACAGGGCTGGTAATAGTTTCAAGTAGGCTGGCGAGAATGCTACCGACCCGAGTGTACCTTGGAGTTGCACACAGTCACAGATCCGCTAGTAATGGTCCTTCTGTCGGAGTACAATATCAAAGTGGCGGTCACTCCTCTTGCTTGTGGATCTGGCACAATGTCGTTCCGTCTCATGCTTTCCCCCAAAAAGCATAAACACAGCAGTGAAAACTCTCCCTCCTACAGGAGCCGGTCCCATTAGGGATTCATCAAAGGCAGGATAAATAGGCAGTATTCATGCTCAATGTGTGTCTTCTGAGTGATCTCTCAGTCCACAATTGTCACTCTAATTGGTTGCTGCTTCACAGTCTCGCAGTCACATGACACACAAATCACATGTATTATCATACTTTACACAGAGGTTAGATTTTCAAAACAGCAGCATTTTGTGGCCAAACAGCAGAATGCAGCAGGACAGTTTGTAATCACTAATTTCACATAATATGTTCCTGAATAAACACAACGAGGTTTCCAATTTTTTTTAGATTAGTATCACTGTGCAGGTTAATTAACATGACAGATTTATAGGGCAGGTAGTTATGCACGCAGTGATATTAATTATGTGTACTTTATTTATTTTTTATCTTTTTTGGGGTGATTGGTGTTTGCAAAGGGAAAAGGGTGGTGTACGTTGTTTTATTTTATTTTCATGTTTGTGTTTTAATTTTTTTTTTTACTTTTTCACTCTTTTTCACTTTTACCCATAGGGGATTTGTACCAGTGATGCTCAGATCACTGATTCAATAGAGATCAGTACAGAGCAGAACTGCTCTATACTGGTCTCTATGGCAACTGTTAGTCACCATGCCCGGTAATGCCCACAATGCAGTACGGCCATGGTGACGCCAAAGACAGCCCAGATGCTTTACTAAAGCATCTGAGCTGTCAGTTACGGACACAGCAGGGCGCTGAGGCCACTGCTTCACCGATTACTGACAGAGCTCCACTCCTTCTGTCTGTGCTTTAAGCTGATGGCGAT
The DNA here is from genome assembly GCA_025379985.1 of Phyllomedusa bahiana. Taxonomy (NCBI): domain Eukaryota; kingdom Metazoa; phylum Chordata; class Amphibia; order Anura; family Hylidae; genus Phyllomedusa; species Phyllomedusa bahiana. Next base: position 22,017 of record JAODAL010022684.1, read on the forward strand.
CATGGTTATTCTCCGGCCGCGGGTGATGCGCTGAGGTAGCGGTAATATATTGATCCGTAAATTCTGCATTGTTTGCACGGAGAATGTCTAGGAAAATACCTCTATTATATCCTGTGTTTAGCTAACAGCTTGCACCTGTCTCTGAATATATCGTTCAGGTTGTTTTGCTAAAATTAACCAGTCTATGCAAAATTAACAGCTAATGGCGGAATTACCATGACAAAACATAGAGATGGGGTAGAGGTAGTCTATATACGCTAGGTAAAATTTTGCTTCAGGCTCTCCACTGATTTCCACCTTTGGGGTTATCAGTGTCAGCTGCAGCTGTTAGGAGAAGCAATTCATCATGCCATTTGGCATTGCTGTGTACTGTACCATCAAGGGAGGTGAGTGGAGCCCTAACTGGAACGCCACTGTACTGCTACTTGACGTGCTGCCCTGGCGGCAGGACGGCAACTGGCGGACAGTCCCTGCGCTGCTAAAGTGCTGGGGCAGTCAGAAGGAAGATAGTCAGCAGTCCCGGGTAAATATCAAATAAACGCCAAAGCCACAAATCAGAACCAAGGGTAAACGAAAACAACCGAGGTCAAGAGAAAAACGGAAGTGAACACAAATCAGGAAAAAGGGGGTAGGAGAACAAGCCGGGTCGGGTACACAGAAAAGCAAAACACGATAACGAACAAAAAACAGAGGTACCCGGGAATATCACGGGGCACCCCACCTTAGGGAGTTTAAATGGGTTTCCTGATACCCCCCCTGCAGCTGATTGGAGGGCCCCCGGGGTCCTCCCATTGGCTGGTGCAAACTCGCCCCCTTCAGGGGTGGCGGGCCCCTGTCACTCCAGAGTTGTCAGCGATGTGTTTCAGGGGGTCCTCATCAGCTGTGCGCCGTTGTCCTGCAGCTGAGCACAGCTCAGCCCTGACAGCTGCCTCTGGCGTTAACCCCTGATCTTCCCTGGCCGCATGGGAGTGAGGAAAGGATTAAGAAAGTCTCCGCTGGGCTGTCAGGATTGTGGATTCTCAGGTCCCCCAGACCTTACGCCCATTGGGACCCAGTTTCCCTTGGCCTGGCCAAACCTCTAAAAACGTGGGTTTGGGTCCATTGCATGTATTATTTCAAGGAAAGCCCCAATTTGTTGTTGGAACCGTAATAGGGTTATTCGGTTTTAGGTCATGTTCTGTCATTTCTCCAGTGACTGTGACTGAGGGAAAAAATTTTTTTTAACACAAATGCTACCACAAACATGTGTACATTCTTGCCGTGGAAGTAAAAAGGCCCAAAATTATTTGAAACAAAGTTAACCCTTGTCTCCTGCCCCGTCATTTTCTCACCGCACATAAGGAAAAATTTACACACCTCCACCCCAGGCAGTTGAGGGGAGACCCCTTCAGAGGTGCCCCCGGGGAAAAATCCACCATGATTTAAAGTGCAGACCCCCCATTCACTGGGCCAGGGGCTTTTGGAGCTGGGGGTGTGGTTTAGGATGTTGGGCCGCCCTGACCCGACTCCCAAGCTAGGTATTCTGCCTCTGGCCCCCTCTTCTACTTCCCTGTGTCCATAACACCACACATGTGCAGGAAGTACCGGCATGCCCTATGTTGGGAAGGGGTTTTAAAGATTAAAAAGGGGGAGAGAAGGGGAAAAATAGGGTTTGTAGGAAAATAAGGCAAGGGTTTTTTCCTTGCAGTCTGCAGTAATCTTTAAAGGGGATTTTCCAGGAACCGTTACTTCCCCTTATCAGCCGGGAGTGAAATCAACAAATCACCTGATCTGAAGGGTGCGGGAGAGAAGGAGGGGGTGAGCAAGGAGTGAGGAATAAGGGACGTCTCAAAACTTAAGTGAAATAAAAAAAAACAAAAGGGATTCTCAATACACAAAAAAAAGCCAATAGATGCACTTTTCCCGTCCCCTTAAAAGCTCATTCTTTTTCCCCGTCATCAGATAAAAGTTTTTCAAAAGTGCGGCCTGTCGCTCCTCTGGTCCCTTGGTTGGTCAGGGGAAAAGTTTTCAGGTAACTAAGGGGGATTGAGAAATGCTGTACTCTTCATTTTTTGTAATAAATTTTTAGAAAAGTGATTAAATACCCATTTTGGAGGTTTCCACATCAACATTACAGGTGGCAAAACCCTTTAAACCCTTAAGGACCCAGGGGTTTTTGTTTTGAACACGTTCTTTTTCCCCTCCTCGCCTTCCCGGGCCCATAATTTTTTTTTTTTCCACCTACATAGACATATGAGGGCTTTTATTTTGGGGGGAACAAGATGTACTTTTAAGGTGTTATTCCCCCTTACTATAGAATATACAGAGAACCGCAAAAAATTCCAAGTGGTACAAATTGAAAAAAAAAAAAACTTCTTTTGCCTGTTTGGGGGTTTTTTTGCGTTTACGCGTTCAACTTTGGTAAAATAATGTGTTATCTGTATTCAAGGTTTATGACCCGGGAAACCAAACCGTAGGTTTCCCCGTAATGTTTTGGTCCCAAAAAAAAAAAAATTTCCAACTTTTTTTCCATTTTGAAATTTGCACCACGGGCCATTTTGTTTTGACCATAACTTTTTGTACTAACCCTTGGACATCCGTGGGGGGCATTTTTTTGGGGGGCTGAAGTGATTTTTATTGCTACAGTTTGGAATGCATGTGACTCTTTTGATCCTTTTTTCCCATTTTTAAGAACAAAAATGCCCAAAAAACGCAATTTTGGCGCTTAAAAATTTTTTTTCTTTATGGTGTTCGCTAGGGGATAAATGGTGTTATTTTTTATGATGGACTTTTTCGGACGCTGAACCAAATATATGAATTTTTTTTTTTTATTTTTATTTTTTTTATTGTAAAATGGGGAAAAAGGGGTTGATTTAAATTTTTAATAATTTTTTTTTGTACTTTAAAACTTATTTCTTTTTTTTTTTTTATCAAAACATTGAGCCCCCCTATGGTGCTTGACCCTTAGGGGGTGCGATCGATTTTAATACAGTCTAATGCATTGCTAGAAATGCTTAGAGTGTACAAAGATGGCGTTTCCCCATTTCCTGCCTGGGGCCGAAAGTGGGGCAAACGGGGGACAGGGCAGCATTTAAATGCCAACCCCGGGAAAGAAGGGTGCAGGCCCCACTCTTCATTCAAAGATGGCCACGGCATCTGGGGGTCAAACAAAGGGCACGGGCGGGGGCTGGTGTCCACCGGGGGGGGGGGGGGGGGGGGGGGGCGAGAAGGGGGGTTTTTGTGGGGGAAAGGGTGGTGGGGGGAAAGGGTTGGGGGGGATTACTCAAATGGGGCCTTAAAAGGGGGTTTAAAAAGAAACCCGTCACATTGTCACTCTATTGATCTCGGCTCATCTTATAGAGCAGGAGGAGCTGATATATAGTTGTGGGGGAAGATTGAGTTGAATTCGCATTTTATTAATTTAACATAATGTTTATTCTAGATTTGGAATCCGTGGCGGTTCTATTAGTGACTGCCAGGTATTTCTGTATGCACACTCATACAAGGAAAGCTGTCAATCACTGATAAGGCCGCTGTGAGGAAAATTCACTCAAAAAATGACTTCATCTCCAACTGCGTATCTGGTCCGATTTCAAAATGGGCCCCAGGCACCAGGAAAGCCCCAATTTCACTTAACTAAACCCCAAAGCTAGACCTTTGAAAATGTTTTATGGGAAAGCTAGCACAGCAGGAGGTGGACCCCTCAAAAGAAGCCTCATCCCCCTTAATTACCCCCCAAGACATATGCGCTAAAACCCAAGCTTAAAAGACTTAATGAAACTGCCCCAGCCCAGGGGCCCCCCGATTTTCAAAAAGATTTATGAGAGAATCGTGGATCCGTGGTATCCCCCGATTTCACTTTTTAAAAAGTGAACTTTCTGCAAGCCTCTGCTACCCCCGGGTTTTAGGGTGCAGGGGGCCCAAGGAAATCGAGAACGGACTTAGGGAGTCCATGGGATGGGGTTGCTGGCATAAAGGCGTAGTGTAGGTCCGCCGGTTTGAGATGCCACGGTTAGTTTGCGCCAATGCCGCCACTTATTCCATTTTTGGTTTTTCAGTCAAAATCGATGGCCAAAAGGGGAGGAGTTCTAGGGCCGTCCCAGGGGGTATGGGGAAGTGTACTGGGCTGCCTGTGGGCGTCCCATTCATAAAGAGGAGCCAGGGGCTCAGCGGTTATCCAGGAGGGGGGACAAAAAAATTTCCCGGGAGCACCCACACACAGGGCCAGGAAATAAGCCCCCCCATGGGGGCCCAAAAACCACAGGTAACGGGACAAATTTTTGCCTTGAATTTAACCAACTTATATTTGCACCTCTGACTATTCCCTTTTATTACATCAGTTTTTATATTTGTCTAGTGTGCCCCCCAAGGTAATTAAAAACATAAAACTTTCTTCTGAGTTAATCTGTCTTTATCATCGGGCCCCATAGTTTTTACTCTCTATAGTATATAGCTATTCCAAGGGGGGTTCCTGGCCTTGTTATAAGCGGTAAGGGAAGGGTCTTAAAACCCAAAAAAAGGGAACTGGTGGCAGGGGTTGTTTGTTTCCCTGGCCCGTGGGGGAAGGGGGTTTAAACGGTGAAACAGTTTTGGGCTGCCCTTGTGTACCCCTAGGGGGGCGGGCGCAACGTCACGATACCCCCAAGTCGGGGCCTTCGACACTTGATTTGGGCCCCGGCGGAGCAGGTTTTTTTTTGCACCCCTACTGAAATTTTAAAAATTTTTGGGTTTGCATTTTCCCCCAAAAAAAACTTATAGGGAAAATCTGCTAAAGGCTCCTCCTGCTCTATAACGGGGCCGCAGATCAGATAATATGTCCAATTTTGACAGGTTCCCTGTACTTTTAAATACTTGGTCCCCCTCTTTTTACTCATCCCCTGTTTCCCCCCGGGAAAATAAACAGTGTCTTAAAATTAAATTTTTTTGTTTCCTAAAGCAAGCGGGACTTTTTTTTTGGGGGGATGTCTTATTCCCCATAAAAAAGAATTCACATTTTTTGGGTTGAACAAAAAATCATCATGATTAATAACTGAAATGTTTTTCATCACAAACACAGAAAAAGGGCCGGGCCAAACTCTGAATTAAAAAAAAAAATTGCACCATGTCTTTTTTTCGGGGGATGCCTTTTTTTTTGGGGAAACAGGGTAATGTTTTCAGGAGAGGAAGGGGCCCAATTTCTAAAAAATTTCAAAACGGTGATTTTGGGCCGAATTTTCAGAAAAAATTTTGGTTTCGGTTTCCAATTGCTTGGGGGACGAGTGGGCAAAAAAAAACAGCTGTTTCCGGGCTGCACAGAGCCGGGGCAGGGTGCTGTAGAACTTTGGGGTGCCATGCTTAAATATGCAGAGGAAGCTTTTTTTGGTTTTTCTTTCCCAAGGGGGTTTTTTTTTTTAGTATGACACGCACATGACGGCCGCCGCTCTTAGAATGGGGTTTCACTCTAAAATTCCCTGGGCCCTTTAAAAGGGGAAAAAACTGCCCAAAAAAAAGAAGGGGGGGAAAAGTACCTGATAAAGTCATTTTCCAGCGAAAGCTGGAAAAAAAAAAGGTGAGAGCTAGTTTGGGAACATCAGTGACAGAGTGTGGAGGTACGGCAGGGAAGCCAAAGCACATAGGGCAGAGAGTAGCACAAAGACATTTGGAGGTGGGGAAAAAAAAGGTTAGGCCACAGAATGGCAAAAATAACACATGGGGGAGGTTTACGGGAGCAGCCCCAGCAGCAGCATGAGGTCAACAGTTGGGACAATGACATTTTGGGGGGTGGCCCCCAAAAAAAAAGGGGTAGGCCCAGAGTGGCACAATGTCAAAAGAGTGGGGGTGACGGCAGCAGCAGCAAGAGGGGCAGGGGTGGCCAATGGTACAGTGTGGAGGGCACGGGGCCAGCCCCGCAGGGGAGCATGAGGGGCAGACAGTTTGGCAACCCAAAGACATTCTGAAGGTGGCAAAAAAAGTAGTAGGCCCCAGAGTGGCACAATTACACAGTGTGTAGGGGCAAAGGGCGGGAGGGGCCCCGGGAGCAGAATAGGTCAGATTGTGGCACAATGACATTCTGGGGGGTGGGGAAAAACGGAGTGGCCTCCCGTGTGGCACAATGACAAAGGGTTTGGGGGTCACGGGGACAGCCACAAGGGAGCCATGAGATTTAACATTGGGACAAAAACCAAATTTTGGAGGTGGTAAAAACAGGGGGGGAGGCCAAGAGGGCACAATGACAAGAGTGGGGGTTTACGGCAGCAGCCCCAGCAGCACATGAGGTTTAGACAGTGGCACAAAGTCATTTTTGGGGGTGGGGAAAAACAGTATAGGCCCCCAGATGGCCCCAATGGGCAGAGTGTGGGGGACACGGGGAAGGGGGCCCCCAGCAACAGCAAGAGGTCAGACAGTGGCACAAAACATTCTGGAGGTGGCAAAAACAGGAGTAGGCCACAAAAAAAAAAGGGGCACCCAAAGACACAGTGTGGAGGGCCCCGGGAAACAGCCACAGCAGCTGCATGGGTCAGAGAGTGGAAAAATGACAGGGTTTGGTTTTTTTTTTTTACGGCTCAACACAGGGAGTAGGCAGGGTGACCCGAGAGTGGCACTATGACGGTTGGAGGGGCACCCAAAAAAGGGAAAAGGCCACAGAGTGGGACAATGAAAGAGTGTTTAGGTCAGGAGGAGCCACAGCAGCCACAGCATGAGGTAAGGGGAAAAAAAAAAAAAAATTTTTTTTTGCACAATGACATTTGGAGGGGCAAAAAACGTAGTTTGGCCCAAAAAGGTGGCACAATGACAGAGAGTGGGGGGTGACGCAGGAGCAAAAAGCTAAAGGCAGAGAGTGGCACAATTTACAGGGTGTGGAGGGGGACCGAAACAAAAAAAAAAAAAAAAAAAAAAAAAACAACAACAAAGGGAGCAGCATGAGGTCAGAGAGTTCACAATGACAAAAGTGTGGGGTGTCACGGGGACCAGCAATAGCAGGGGAGGGAGGGATGAGGTCACAAGACTTCCCGGAGGTGGCCAAAAAAAGGTAGGAGGGCCCCAGAGTGGCAAATGACAGAGTGTGGAGGTCACGGCAGGAGAAACAGCAGCAGGGAAGGGAGCAGGGAAGAGGCAAGCGTGGGACAAAAACATTCTGGAGGTGGAAAAAAAAAAAAGTTTGGTTTGGCCACAAGTGGCACAATTTACAGAGAGTGGAGGGGACGGCAACCCGCAGTATGAGATCAGAGAGAGGCACAATGACACAGGTGGGGGGGCACGCAACACCCCAAGAGCGCAGCTGGGGGTCATGAGGGGCACAATGACAGAGTGTGGAGGGGGTGGCAATACCAGTCCGGTAAAGAGTTGGCGATGGAGAAACTGGCAGCAATTTTTGGCATCAGGGGGTGGCGGCACAGAATATGGCTGAGGGCGGAATTTTGACCCAGACCATTTCTCACATTTTTGGGTGGGGCATGGTGATTAGTCTGACGGGGGGGGAAAAAAAATAAGGGGTTGGTGTTGGAAAAAATCCGGGATCCCGCCTGATTCATTTGAAAAAGGTCAGTCTTCCCCACTTTTTTCCCGGGCAAGGGGGTTTCCTTGGGAAACATGGCCCCCGCCAACTGAACACCCCCTCTGATGCCACACTACGGCCGGGCGGGCAGCTTCTCCACTGCAAACCGGCAAGTTCGCCACAATCCGTTTTCTGCCAGTAGTCCCCCAGGGGCCTTGCTAGGTTCCCAAAACATCCGGGGTCATGCCTTAAGTTTTTCTCAGTAGGGTGGGTTCACCGGGATTTTCGCACCTCATTGTGAAATGGGATGTATTTTTTCAGAAAAAAACTTCTTTCCTGTCACTAATTTTCTGCACTTCCCCATAATCCCCCTCCTTCTCCTCAGCGTCATGCCAATAAAATCAGGGCCCGACAAATTAGCATTTCAAAACCTCTACCTAATATGACAGTGACAGTCACCAAAAAAAAACACCTATACATGGAGCAAGTAGGGCCAGACACTCATTGTTAGTAAAAAAAAACTCCTACAAAACCCAAACCCAAAACTATTACTAAATTAAGGGGCAAATAATTCTGCCCGACCCTGCCCAAACGTGACCCCCACATGTGACATCAGTTGTACATATACCACCGCCATACAGTGACCATAAGGGGTTTGGATACTAGTTGCATGTAGGCTCAGCAGAAATATCAGTGATTACACTGCGGGTAAAATTTGGTGACTTACAGGAGACGTCTCTGAAGAGTTGTTCTCTTTCTCTTCTTCTTTTAAAATCGCCCCAGACGCCATGATGACTTCTACCGTCTACAACTCTTCACTGAAAAATGTTCAAAACAAACATCTAAGACTCCTCATTTTATCAGCATTTCTCTGCAAATTCCTATCTGTATACAAACTCCCCATCTATAGTGCCCCAAATGGTAATAATTACCCTCATGTAGGTAAATATTTGCCCCCTGTAGCCAGGTAGTAGCCCCCTTTAGCCAAGTCATTAGCCCCTCTAGCCAGGTTACTGCCCCCTGTAGCTAGGTTACTGCCCCCTTTAGGCAGTAATATGCCCCATGTAGCCAGGTTACTGTCCCCTTAGCCAGTAATATGCCCCCTTTAGCCAGTAATATACCCTCTTCAGCCAGGTTATATGCACCCTTAGCCAGTAATATGCCCCCCTTTAGCCAGTAATATGCTCCCCTTAGCCAATAATATGCCCCCTTTAGCCAGTAATATGTCCCCTTTAGCCAGTAATATGTCCCCTTTAGCCAGTAATATGCCCCCCATAGCCAGTAATATGCCTCCCTATAGCCAGTAATATGTCCCTATCGCCAGTAATATGCCCCCCATAGCCAGTAATATTCCCCCATAGCCAAAAAAATTTGCCCCCGTAGCCAGTAATTTCCCCCATAGCCAGTAATACCCCCCATAGCAATTAATATGCCCCCATAGCTTTAAAATATGCCCCCCAGCCAGTAATATGTGCCCCATAGCCAATGATATGCCCCCATAGCCAATGATATGCCCCCCATAGCCAGTAATATGCCCCCCAGCCAGTGATAGGCCCCCCATAGCCAGTAATATGCCCCCATAGCCAGTGATATGCCTCCCATAGCCAGTAAATATGCCCCCAGCCAGTGTTATGGCCCCCATAGCCAGTGATATGCCCCCACCAGTGTAGCCCCCCAGCCAGTGATATGGCCCCCCATAGCCAGTGATATGCCCCCATTGCCATTGATATGCCCCCAAGCCATTGATATGCCCACCAGCTAGTGATATGCCCCCCAGCCAGTGATATGCCCCCCCTGTAGCCAGTGATATGCCCCCCAGCCAGTGATAAAAACCCCCCGTAGCCAGTGATATCCCCCAAGCTAATAAAAATAAAATAAAAACTACTTACCTAATGAGGCACGGTCCGCGCATCCAGGTCCTGCAGCTTCTGAAAGGTGTAAGCAGCGCTGCTTACGCCGTCTCGCGGGACACGGGACCTCCTTGGCCGGCAGAGCAGCCGGCTTAGGAGACCCGGCGTCGGCTTTTCACCCCCTCCCGACGCTCAGGTGTTATGTACGGCGCTCGGTAAAGCACTGTAAAATACAGGGGAGGAGACAGGACGGGAATTTATCCGTCCTGCCTCCTCCCCAACTCTGACTGCGCGGCCTGGAGCCGCCGAGACTCGGGGCACAGGCAGATTCACTCGGGGCTTGTGCCCCGAGTGAATCTGCCTAGCAACGCCCCTGAGTCCAGCCGATCTTCTAACTGGGCTGGCAGAGTGCTGTCCAAGTAGGTCACGACCTGTTGGTTCAGGGTCTGCTCCAGGTCCTGCTGCTGCTGCTGCTGACGACTGCCCTCCTCACTATGCGGGTGAAGGAAGCTACTCATCAGTGACTCCAGACTTAGGTTGCTGCTGTCGGAGCTTGGTACGCTCCTACCCCCCCCCCTTCCCCCAGCAGCCACGGCAGTAGTACTGAGCGCTGAAGAACCCCCCGGTCAGGACCTGTCAGAGGAGGACGATGCCGCACAAAAGGCAGCGGCCAAAATGACTACAGAGGGGTTTCCCTATAATATTGAGTTTGTCCTCCCTCTCAGCAGCTAGGAAAAAGGCTCCCATTTGGACCGGTAGCAAGGGTTCAATAGGGTGGAGAGCCAGAAGTCATCCCTCTGCCAGATGGTGACTATTCGGCTGTCACTAGCCAGGCAAATCAGCATGCTGCGGGCCATCTGCGCAAGTGACTCCGAGGGGCTCCCTGCATCCATCTCCACTGTATACTGCCACGGTGCTTGCGGGTCATCGGCCTCGTCTTCTCCTCATCTCCATCTACCTCCTCCAGCTGCTCCTGCTCCTCCTCTCTTGTCACCTGGGTAGAAAATCATTTCACCAGCCAATGCTTCTGCTCCAATGTCCTCCTCCTCCATGTCAGTCCCCACCGGACTCATTTGGCCGTGAGATGTTGTCGCAACGTTGCCAGTCCCCTGCCCAGACAGATTTTTCAGCATCTGTTCCAGGACAGGAAGCAGTGGAATGATGTTATTCATCCCGTAGTCCTGGCGACTGACAAATAACGTCGCCCCCTCGAATGGCCTCAGCAAACGGCAGATGTCACGCATGAGCTGCCACTGGCTATCATCAAAGTTACACAGGGGAGTACTCCTGTCCGCCTGGATCATCAAAAAATCGTTAATGGCCTTTCTCTGTTCATACAGTCGGTCCAACATGTGCAGGCTGGAATTCCAACGGGTGGAAACATGCAGAGTCCACCATTTGGAAAGGGAGGGACTGCAGTACCAACAACTTGGACAGGAGCACGGTCAGCTTCTGCACCTTAGGATGGTTGGACTCATACTGTTGTCTCTTTGCAATCGCCTCGCTGAACGACTGCTGGCCCCATGAGTAGCGAGGAACAGGAGCATCTGGACCGGGAGATGATGTCAAAGAGAAACAGCTCCCTTCTGCAGAGGTGGTGGAGTCTTGACTGGCTGCAATGGCATGCGTGCCACTGGCCGCTGCTGCTGCTGCTGTTGCTCGGCGGCAGGATGGACTACCACATCTGAGCCACGTTTCCCAGCCAGGGGGAGGGGGACGCAAATTGTTGAGCAGGGCCGTGTGCCAACGTTACCCCCGGGCCACGTTTCACTTTCTGCCCACAATTTAAAAAACCCATATTCGGCCCTCGGTGTCTTAGCAAAAAAACCCCACACCGCCGATATCGGATTTTAAAACCCGCCAACGCTCCGCACGGGTGACACCCCTCCGCTCCCCCTCCTGACCCCCCTGCCCTACTTTCTTGGACCTGGAACAGGTTTTCTACCCGGTGGCCGCTTGGTTCCTGACCTCACATGCTGCTACCCTGACCACGGGCCCCACAACTCCTTTTTGTCTGTCCGCTGCCTAAGCGCAACTGACCCCCTCTTCTCCCCGCGATGAGAAGCCCTTTCCTCACCCGGGTCCCCAATGCGATCGGCAATCATCAAACGATTTGTCTTTTATCTCCTGCTGTCCTCATCCCAGCTTTGGGATTTAAAAGGGGACCCCCCACAACAGACCTCCATGCCCCTCTCCCCCTCAACTTTGCCCCCCACGCAAAAGCAGGGGATATTGGCCCCCTTTCTTCGCTGCCAAGTAGCTGCTGACTGCCCTCCCCAAATTGTTCTCCTCGCTATATATGGCGAGCCAGACCAAAAAAGTAGATCTTGGGTGAGGGGAAACCCGGATGGGCAGAGCGGGTTGGGGGACGGTGAAACCGCTGACCCGCTCCGGCAAAAATGCGAACAAGGGTTGGTCTGAGTTCCCCCCCGGACTATGGCGGGGTTTTCAATTCATCTGGAAGGAAGTGGATGACCGTAAACCAATCAAAAACCCCTTTGGGGTTGCTGGCCCAACCAGGGCCCGCAAGATGACAGGGGCAGTTGGGGGGCCTAAAGAGGGGAACCCCTCTGCGCGCCCCCCTTTGCTGGCTGCAAAATGGCCGCCCCAAAGGAATGTTGAAAAAGGGTTTGAAATACTGTTGTTCAAAAAAGTACAGACATGTTTGATGAGGATATTTTTTAAAAAAAATTTAACCCCCTGTTTTTGGGACCCAAAAAACCCACTAACAAGTTTGGGGAAACCTTTTTGGAATAAAAAAATGCGCCCCCAAAAAAATTGGGCGGGGAAAAATTTGAAACTTGTATGTCCCTTTTAAAAAAAAACCCAACACTGTGTTTTTTTTACTAAATTTTTTAAAAGCAAAAAACAGTTAATTAACCTTGGAAAATTTAAATTTATGCTAAGGAAAAATTTCCCTTTTTTTGGGGGGGAAAAAAAACCCTTTTCCCCTTTTATGACTAAAAAACCAGAAAAAACGCTTAATTAACCACTGGTTTAAAAATTTGCGCAAAAAAAAATGAGAAACCCAAAAAATTACCAGTTTTGTAGCGTAAAAAATTTTGGGGGTGTTTTTACGGGCGAAAAAAGAAAAAAAATTGTAATTAAATTTTGGGTGTTTAATTAAGCTACAGGCAAAATTTCTTTTTTTTGGGGGTGAAAAAGAAAGGGTTTCTTTTTGTGACCCCAAAAGCAGAAAAAAACGCTTAAAATTTAAACCCCTTTGGGTTTTAAATTGCACAAAAAAAAATGAGCAAAACCCAAAAATTTTCCAGCTTTTTTAGCATGTTTAAAAGGGTTTATTTTTCGGGTTCCCAAAAACCCGAAAAACTTTTTTTAATTAACCTTTCGTTGTTAAAAATTAAAAAAAAATTTTAACAGGAAAATTTTCTTTTTTGGCGGTTTAAAAAAAAGTTTTTTTTATTGACCACAACGCAAAAAAAACGCTTAATTAACCCCTGGGTTTAAATTTTCCAAAAAAATTTTTCAACCAAAAAAGAAGTGGTATTTTTATTGTAAAAACCTGTTTCTTTAAAAAGAATACAACAGGAACAGGCTTTTGAAACCCTTGGGGTAAATTTAATTTTGCTGTGACAGATACATTTAAAAAGTATATGCAGCGCTTTTGGGCGCACAATGGGCTTCATTTCCCAAAAACCCCACCAAAACCGATTTTTGAAAGTAAGAGAAGCATCCCCTTTAGACAACGTGCACCCCCCCAAAAATTTGCTGTATAAAAATCGTTTTTTTTAGTAAGAGAATCATTTGCAGCCGTAAAAGCAAAACCCTTTCCCTTTTCAGTACAGTGAGAGCGGTTTTAAAACTTCCCCGCGTCGCACCCGGGCTTAAAAATTTGCGGTGACATCACGAATCCCGCCGGGCCCCTGATTGGCTTTTATCTCTGCACCTGTCCCTGCAGGCTATCCCTTCTTCCTCCCCGAGTTCTTTCCCCCAATTTAAGCCAGGTGCTCGCAGGCCCTTTATAAAACAAAAGCACAAATTCGTTCCCGCGAATCACCCCCAAACCCGACTTTTTGTTTTAGAAACCAAAGTTTTCCTGAAATTTTTTAAAACCCCCAAATTTCCCCTTCGTTTGAATTGATTCGCCCCTTTTCTAGTCCCCCGAGCAGCTCGTTTTCCCCCCCGCAACCCCCGGGGGGGTGGGCCTGCTCTTTTTCCCGCCGTCTGCTGGCCATTTCCCAAACGTTCCCCCCCCGCCCCAAGGGGCCCCGCCCCCCCGGCTCTGTTTAAAATTTAAAAGGGGGCCCGCGCACCGGGAATTGGGGTTGCCGGGCCCCTTTACCTATATAAAAGGGGTTTCCCCTTTTTCCTTGGGCCACCCCCGATTCCAAATTTCCTGTTCCCAGCGGGAACCTTCTGTTTACCCTTTTGGGCTCTTTCCCTTTTTCCAGTTCCTGTACGCCCATTTTATCGACCACGAACCTTCGCTGCTTTCCCCCGACCTTCCCGGCCCCACCCCGAATACGGTTTTTTCCCGCCGTACCCCCGTTGTTTCCTTGGCCGCCCCCCCCAAGCGAGTCCCCAAACCCAAAGGGGGGAAAGACTTGGTGAAAACCCGCCGCAAAAAAGTCCTTTCCCCCCTTTCGGCGGGGTCTGGGGAAAACCGGGTGCCTCTAAACCCCCGCTTGTGGTGATCCAGTGGATCCACTATCCCCTTTCCCTTACAGTAAAGGAAGTAGCAAGTTTTAAATTGACCATGGGAAAACAAAGTTTTTGTGTCATTGTTCTTTTGTCCCAAACAAAAAACTTTTGAAAAAACATTGAAAGGTTTTTGATAACTTTTTTGCTTTTGCTGTTTCCCGGGGTTTTTTGTTTATTTTTTCTTTCATCTTTTTCCCGTGTTTTTGTGGATATACCATGTCTTTCTGCAGGCAGCAACGCCACCAAAATGTCCACAATAAAAAAGTTTTAAAAACATAAATTTTTCTATAAAACCCCCCAAAGAAACACACCCTGTGAATGCACTCCAAATTTTTTACTAAAGCTTTTTGCTATCCAAATTTGTTGGGTTTCCAAGATTTCCCCCCAAAATTTTGGTTAATTTTGGGGTCCCAAAAAGAAAATTTTCCTGAACTATTGCACTATAATTGTTTTTTGTCTGTTAAAAAACCTTTTCTGAGAATCTGGAAATTTTTCAGGGAGAAATAGAAAGTTTTAAAATTTTCTCTTGGTTTTAAAAACATACAGAACTCCCCCTTGCAAACAAAATGGGGAAACTTTAATCAATAGCGTGATGATAAAGTGCTTCTCAGAGTGCATTACATTGTTTTAAAGGGGTAAAGACAAATTTTATGTTAGGGGGGCTTAGCCCTGAGCCAGAATTTTTCCCTAGACAAATACTTAAAAAGCTTTTCCCCGGAAATATTTTTAAAATTTTAAAGGATTTTTTTTGACCATTAGAAACTGAGGTTATGTACATAGTAGCACCAAAAATTGTCCTACTAATGGCTGTAAACAGGAATTAAAAGGCTTGAAATTTTGGCTTCCCATTCGATTCTCAGTCTGATCACAAAACATTTGAAGGGACTGAAAAATTTAGCGTCTCATAAGGGATGCATAGGATTGGGGTTTTAGTTCACATAGCAGATGCGGGGGTGGGGTTTTTAAAAAGTCAAAATGTGGTCAGATGGGCCCAAAAAGGGGGTCGAAAGGAGAAAATTTAAAAACCTGTAAAAATTCCTGGTAAAAAAAAAAAATCATTGCTGCCCATGTTTAATCTTCAATTCTATTTCTGGGCTAGAAAAAAAAAAAATTTTCTTTTACAAATATTAATTTTAAATTTTATTGTATCACCCCCTTTGAGGAATTTTACATACAAACTAATTTTCCTTTGTGACATTTTTTATCAGAAAGTGTGAGCCCCTACGGGCAATTTGGGAAAATTTAAAAACCCAATTTTCAGATGGGGTTTAGTTTTACATTTGTATTCGCCTTTTTCTTGGCCCTTCCAGGCCCCCAAACGTTTGAGGGCACATATTTTATAGCTATACTCTGTTCTGATAAAAAAACAGCCTCAGGATGGATGGGTGGAGTGCAGAATAAACAATGAGGCAATCACTCCCCAATAAAATATACATAAATGAAAAAAAAAAAAATCAGAACTTAGGATAGCTGGAACCGTTCTGCCCTGAACAAATTTGAAAAATACAAATGAGAAAGGTAGATATTTTTAGAAGTACTGTAGGATCTGAGATTAGATCAAACAAGGTAGATGGCCTGACACATTTAGCTAAGAACCTAAGATTTTATGTTCATTAGGTACTATGGTAATTCAAATAATCCATATATTAAGTGTTCACCTTTATTTAAGTATTTGCAGTTTGCTTCTGTTTTTTGTGTGTTTGCATTTGTATTGCAGATGTGGCCCTTTATTTCATATTGTTTGGAGGTGCCAAGCTTTTTCTGCTTTTTTGCTTACATTTAATATTGCCAGTTTTGATGTTTTGAGTAAGTCTGTGGGAAGCACCATTGTTTCAAAACATTTAAAGGGTTTGTCTCGCTACAAAGATTAGCTTTCAACATGTAGGGAACACTAAATGAAGACGTTTTCCAAATATATTGCGTTGTTCATTTTTTTGGGGTTGAGGAACTACAAGTGATTTTATCACCTTCTGAGGGCTTTCTAGTTTCCCAAGTGACTGACCTGTGTACTTCTTCTGCCCCGCTGTTTGTTCTAACTGATAGCATGGAGTGATGTCATCACACAGGTCTGGGCAGCACATAACTTCAGACAGTGAGAGCTTGTTTGTTATCTGATATTTAAGACAAAAGACAGTAATTACTACTGTTTTCTTTAACTCAGAAGCTTCCCTGGTCCTGATAGCATGAGATTTATCTAATTAGCAGAAGTCTGAATAGTTTATATGCTAATTACAGACAGCTTGACCAGGAAGTGACAGAGCAAAGCAGCATTAATTTATTCATGCATCCTATGAAACTTTGAGATGAGACAACCCCTTTAAGTATGATACATCATGTGCATTTATCAGGAAAGCACTTTACTACAATAGATCAATAATAAAAGCCAAGTTAAAGAGAACCTGTCACATAGGCTATGCCCCCCTTGCTGAGCACAAGCTAGTGACAGACCTGCTGTTTCCAGCGCTGTGTCCCTTATTCTGTAAGATGCTGTAGTTTTTAGAGTATTTAATACTCAAATCTTATTCGTGAGCAGGTGTTAGCCCCACCCAGCAAAGGCTAACCCCGCCCACCTGACAGTTATTCACATGTTTCTGCCTATTAAAATAATAGGTTTATCAGTTAAAGTGAGCAGGGAATAGAAAAAACTGACTTTAAATGACTCTTTTCTTGCTGAAAACTGCAGATTTGAGTACTAAATACTCAAAAACTATAGCACCTTACAGAATAAGGGACACAGCGCTGGAAACAGCAGGTCTGACACTAGCTTGTGCTGTCCTCAGCCAGGGGGGCATAAAATAAGTGACAGGTTCTCTTTAAACTTTGTAATCTATTTTATTTCAGAAAAATTATTTTCCCTTACGTCCCTGTTAGCAGCACAATTAAGTAGATTTCTCCATCCTGATGACTGATAGGACAGATGGAATATTTAATGAATGTACTCCTTGTGTAATTTCTGTCCTACAGGACGTAGGAAAGGTGGATGTGCAGATTGTGTCCGTAAGAGAAGTATTCCTCTACACATATATGCAGTGATTATCTTTATGCTTTAGTGGAGCATATAGATTCCTTTTCTTGCTTTAGCCTGCTGCAGACTGTGTTTTTTGTGCTTATGTGGCTGTCAGTTTACTATAGTCTGGTTTTCGGTGCATACACAGCAGTTCCTCTGTGGGAATTGTTTGATGCATCTTTACTGCTGCCAGATATTTAGAATTTTCTATGCAGGTTTTGCTGCTAGCAGTTTCTGTTTGTTTGCCATGTGTTTTAAATGATGCACAACTGGA
This sequence comes from Phyllomedusa bahiana, assembly GCA_025379985.1. Lineage (NCBI taxonomy): Eukaryota > Metazoa > Chordata > Amphibia > Anura > Hylidae > Phyllomedusa > Phyllomedusa bahiana. The sequence goes on from JAODAL010022684.1 coordinate 39,263, forward strand.
TTACTGCAGCCTAAAATGGGAGCAGTGGGCCTTATGTATGAAAATGGTCTAGTAGTACGACTGTCTTTGTTGCCCATAGCAACCAATCACAACTCCGCTTTTATTTCATATAGTGCTCTGGAAAATTACAACCTGAGCTATGATTGGTTTCTAGGAGCAACACAGTCTTACTGCTACTAAAAAGCAAAAAAGGAGGAGAGAGTACCTTTGTATGGCATAGAAACAATGTTATTTTTAATAATATGAATAGTACTCATCTGATATACACTACTCACAAAAAGTTAGGGATATTTGGCTTTGGTTGAAATTGCAAGATGAAGATAACATTTCTGGAAATGTTTTTAAATACACTAAATGAGACCAGCTCTTTAGATGCACATGTCCAACTGTTCAGGGTTTTTTTAGTACAACTTGCTGATCTCTAACAAGGATCTAAAAAGGGGTTTTGCACAAAGTAAAATTGACGTGGGAAGATTGAAAAATAAATAATAAACATTTTCGCCATTCAGCATTATTAAAAATTCTGCACCATTTTTGTTTCAGATGCTCCTTTAGTGATCCATTGTTTACAGCCCGTCTCCAGGGGATACAACCAGGGCTGAGAGCTTCTCAGTCCTGGATGCACATGCTCATACATCACCTCTCTTCTCAGGCAGCTACTGAGTGTTCAAACCCCGGGTGCTGTCATTCTACTCCTGTCCTTTGGACTAGTTACTAATAAGTCAAACAGTGCAAATAAAAAAAAAGAATCCTCAATGAGGTCTGTGCATTGATGAAGAGGAAAAAAAAATCCACAGGTTTGGTTACTGCAGGGATTTGAACCATGGTCCCTTGTGCTGTAAAGCAAAAATGTTACCTCTGAGCTACAGTGTAGCTACTTACAAGTCTATACATAAACAGACTTTTCTATCACTAGAGAGAGGAAAGGCCTGGTGATGTCATCCTACTGAGTCACATGATATGCAATTCAAACAAATCACACACGCCCCCTTCTGAGCACACAGAGCTGAATAGCTGGATGCAGGAAGTATGAAATGAGATCGTGGCAAAATTCTCAGCAGGTGTTTGATCTCTGAATTGCCCAATAAATTTAGGCGATAAATTTGAATTGAAATTTAAACTCTTAATGACCCTGGACATATGAGTACATCCTAGAGTCACTAAGTGGTCCACCGTGCTGACATGGGCGGCATGATGACATCACATCATCGTGCCGCCCACGTTGAACACAAAGACTGACTGACCGGGAGCGCCTCGCATCTTGGGAGTGTGGAGAGAGGTAAGCGATTTCTTATTTTTATTACACTAATAAAGCCTGTCAAAGCCCTGCCTACCTATATGGGGCCCCTTTAGCTAAATAAACCCTGCCTGCCTGCCTATATGAAGCCCCTAAAGCTACCTAAACCCTGCCTCCCTACTTATATGGGGCCCCTATAGCTGCCTAAACCTGCCTACTTACCTATATGGGCCCCTATACCCTACTAAAACCCTGCCTGCCTACCGATTTGGGCCCCTATAGCTACCTAAACCCTGCCTACCTACCTACCTATATGGGGCCCCTACAGCTACCTAAACCCTGCCTACCTAGCTATATGGGCTCCCTATAGCTACCTAAACTCTGCCTACCTAACTATGTGGGCCCTGTAGCTACCTAAACCTTGCCTGACTACCTAAGTAGCTATGACCCTCTATAGCTACTTAAACCCTGCCTGCCTACCTGTATGGGCCACTATAGCTACCTAAAATCCTGCCTTCCTACTTCTATGGTCCCTCTACCCTACCTAAACCCTGCCTGCCTACCTATATGGCCTCCTATAGCTACCTAAGCCCTGCCTACCCATATAGACACCTATACACTACCTAAACCCTGCCTACCTATACGGCCTCTATAAGTCACCTATACCCTGCCTGCCTACCTATATGGTTGCTATACTCTACCTAAAGCCTGCCTACCTACCGATATGGCCCCTAAACCCTGCCTGCCTACCTATATGGCCCCTATAGCCTACCTAAAGCATGCCTGTCTATTTGGGGCCCCTATAGCCTATTTACCTAATTATTTAAGTGGGCTCCACCTATAGTCAATCTACCTAGCTACCTGTAGCCCACCTACTTCCTACTTTGCTACCTGGGGCCTACCTACAGTCCACTTACCTGGGGGCTGCATGTCTAACAAGGACCTAACTACTGCCTACCTAGGGCGAATTTACCTTATATATCTGCATCGGTTCCACATGCATCTCCTCCCGGTTCTAGGTCCTTAGTGATAAAGGTCTGATAGGTCAAAATGTCAGACCATGGGAATACCTCACTAGAATATCATCCTACCATTATCTCGTTTGGAGAATATTATCTCATTTGGAGAGTAACTAGATTTTTTCTGTGTTTAATGCTCGAATAAACAAACTAAAGGATCTAAAGGTGTGCCATGAATTTTCTTCTTATTGATTCCAAAAGTTTGTTATGGGGCCCAGGCAAGTGCTGTCATTCTACTCCTGTCCTCTGTACTCCTTAGTAATTAGTCAAACAGTGCAGATAAATAAAAAGAAACTTCAATCAGGTATGTGCATTGAGACAAAAATAATTTGTATTTCTGATACCTGCAGGGATTTGAACCTAGGACCCCTATGTTAGATGTCAGAATCTATAACCACTCGGCTACTTTGTAATTACTCACGGCTCTTAACATAAACAGTCCTTTTGTTTGACTAGAGTAAGAACACTGTGGGCATGGTGATAACAAGCCATTTGATATGCAGTTCAAACTAATCATACAGGCCCCTTTTTAAGCACACTGAAATCTGAAACTGGATAAAGGAGGTATGAAATGAGTTTGTGGCAAAAACCCCTTTAAGAGTTTCCTCTCTTCAATCCTATTGAACTTGGACTTCTAACAGTATGGCTATGATAAAGATTTCAGCCCATCCAACTTGAAAGTCCAAATTGTGGCATTATTTGCTTGCTTTTGGGTACCCTGTGCCTTAGACTATCTAGTTAGAGATTTTTCAGAGCAGTGCACAGGATGAGACCCAGAATTCTGTGTCCAGAATCATCCTGGGATTTACCCCTAGCCCTGAGAGGTTTAAGCATGCCTCCTTTTATGCAAATAGAGTGCCTCATTACAGTTTTTGTCCTGGAAGTTGACCTTTCTCCTGGACATTACTTCTGCCAGACATATGTAAAATTATAGGCCTTGGGTTCCATTAACTCATACATTACATTGCTTCAAGACTAGGTTCTTCTAAGGATGCTTAGATTTCCTACCGGGGTTTAGACCAAAGGTTCCAGGATGTACATAAATCAAGTGGTTGCTTAACCTGTGCTCTGCTCCAAGGGAAATTCCTAACAAGATAAAGATCATAGTTCTCTTGAAGTCAGTTGATGTCTCAGGATTTATCTGACAGATCTTTCGCTTTCAAAAGAGTTGAAAATATTGAACTTTTCTGTATCCAATAAATGCTCAAAAACCTTTATGCCTACGGAACTGAGAGCTTGGATACCCAATCCCTCCCCCATTTCAGAAGGCTCACAGTATTACGGACCATTCTACTTATACAGCCTAAAAGATCTTGGTCTATTGACCAGATATGTAGTGCCGCTTCCTAGTCTTTGCCCAATACATAATTTGACGCTACAGAATTCCTTAAAGATCATTGAAGGACACTTCCTTTTGGAGATTGATTTGGTGTCTTTGCAAGAGGTCCCTTGTGCTGTTGACATGGGCATAAGGGAAGTTTACTATTTAGAATGACATTTTTTTTTCTATAGTCATGTCAGCAGCACAGAGCTCCCTCCCTAAGTAGACAATCTATACTAATAAAATAACAGAATCCCCCATGTGTCAAATTTTAACAAGTCACAAAAATGTCTTAACATCATCGTTAAAACAATAAAAACTAAACGATGAATTAAAGTCAGTAAAGAATGTGTAGCTAACTCAACCTCACAAATTGCTTATTTCCGGTTATGATGAAAGTTACTTTACTGCAGGGCCCTGTGCACACACCCAGTACAGAAGCGCTTGAGTGTAGTACAGCTCCTTAGTATGAAGCCACACAGTTTCTGGGACAGTGAGACTTTACCAGGCATGTTGTCCGGGGCGTAGCTAGAAATGACAGAGCCCGATATCAAACTTTATAATGGCCCCCCTCCCACCATCCGTAGAAAAAAAAAAAAAAAACTTATCATGTGTTCCGTCAAGAATGACAGAAAAAATAGTGTACACCAGACACATGTCGCACACGCTGGTCACATCCCGCACACGCCACTCACATGCCGGTCACATCCCGCACACGCCAGCCACTCACACCCCAGTCACATCCCGCACACACCATCCACTCACACGCCGGTCACCTCCCGCACCCTCCAGCCACTCACACGCCGGTCACATCCCGCACACTCCGGCCCCTCACACGCCGGTCACATCTCACACATGCCAGCCACTCACACGCCGGTCAAATCCCCCACATGCCAGCCACTCCCAAGCTGGTCACATCCCGCACAGACCAGCCACTCACATGCCGGTCACATCCCACACACGTACTGATATTTCTGATATGAGTGGACTGCAATTCTTTGATTGTTTACATAGATTTTTGTTTTGCTGTGGGAGCATCACCCTCTACCCTATACTGAGTACTGGTCACTTATGTAGATAATACATACATACAAACATCACACATCTACATACACACACAGATATATATTTATGCACACACTACAGACACACATATATACAGTCACATTCATACACACTACAGACACACATATATACAGTCACATTGTCACGGATGCCCCTGCGACCCTCATCCCGGGTCGCAGGCGCATCCGTGCCCCGCTGTCGAGCGGCGCCGTGACCCGCATGTCGGGTCGCAGGCGCGCTCATTACCCTACTTGTCCCCCTGTACACTTACCTAGCCACGATCCTGCTGCAGTCTATGTCCCGCTGCGCATGCGGCCCCGCTCCATAGGTCACATCCATGCACACTACAGACATTGGAAAGATACCAAAGTCAAAGTTGAAGTAAAGATTCGAAAACATAGTTGGAAATTATTTACTGTAAGACACTATGAAATTCACTGCCACAAAAGGTTGTGAAGGTGGATTCATTGAGTAGACTCAAGAGGAGCTTTGATGCCTTTCTTAAAAAATATAATGTTACATATTGAGGTTATCCAGGGATTATTCTGATTGCCATATTTGGAGCCGGGGAGGAATTTTTCTTGTATGGGACAATTGGCATCCATCTAATAGGGTTTTTTGTCTTCTTCTGGATCAACACTGTAGGTCTCCATGCACCTGTGTCTTTTTCCAACCTTGTCAACTATGTTACTATGAAAGCAAAGTGAGATTGGGAAAATAAGACTGTTATTTTTCAGAAAAGCGCCACTCTTGTCCATGGACTGGTATTGCAGCTGAGCTGCAATCTTTTGCACAGGGTTAAGCTGCAATGCCAAACAATAGTGGTGCTATTTCAATAAGAAAGCAGACAAGTTTTTCAGATCTTAACAACCTTTGCAACCCATTATTTTATTCTAAATATGTAGTGTCTTTTTATAGTTATTTTAGTATCACTAAGCTTTTATATGAGGTTCACGTAAAGTCGTTTATAAATAGTTGACTAATAAGCAACACCGTGTATAACTGTGAACTTGATGCAGCTCCTGAAATTAATATCCCAATGAAGACAAACGCCAGCTTGTTTATTGATCTTAGGTGCTATTGATTTGTAACCACTAATCTATTAACACGTTTTAAGTGATTTTTCCAAGGCTGTCAAGCATGAACTGATTGAGAAAACTCACTGAATGCATTCAAGTTGGCTAAACATGATCTATTCCAGCTCTTCCTAATATCAATATTCATGGTTGAACAAATGCTCCACACAGCAGGGGATATTATCTTACATGCCCAAAGAAAGCATTATGCAACATTAAGGAATGGGCAGGAAACAGAGTTCTGCTTACCAACGTGTTATTGTCAATGAGTGTGAATTAATAGAGCATGTTCTGTAAAGGGGGCACTAATGTGCTTATTGACATACAAATGGGATGGATTCTAGATGCTAATCCATTAATGCATTTTAAATTCAGAAGGAAGAAATATAGTGGAATTAAGGTGAGAATTAAAGCTGTGTATTTCTTAATGTTATAGAAAAACTAGGCAAAGGATCTCAGATGTCAGGTTCTGTTTGTTGTTGGAACTGGTTGTCCCCATTTCCATTATCTTCCATAAGTCCAAACAGCTTGCCAGAGCCATATTCCAAACCTCATTTATAAAAATAAATCTTCTTAAAAAGAACGAATCTACTATATTTTTCTAATTCTTTTCCACTAATCTGTTTTTATTTTATAACTATATATTATTATTTCTAAATTATGTACATAATTTTGGGAGCAGCTATCTTTTCTTAGCTGCTATTTTGCCATTTAGAAATATGCTTCAAGTGTACATGTACTTACATATAAGTCCCCACAACAGGTTTTTAAATACTGTTGCCAATATCTATTGGGATACCTTGAAAAACACATATACTGCTGTAGAGCCATATGGTTCTATAGGGCAAACAAAATATCAGCAATGTAGCCCTAAAATGTGATGTCTAATGATGTGAAAATGGGATCTATTTTTTCAGGACAAGCTGTGATGTGCGTGTAGATGTGGAATAGCACTATTTCTATAAGCTGTACATAACATTTGTATCTGTTTTTTAATCTACAGGCTCCATCTCTATTTTACTATGATATTTCCCATACACCACAATTACAAAACATGAAGATCCTGCTCCACTATATCACCAAAAGAGACAGAGGACAGAGGCAGAAAGATACACAGAGAAACATAGTTGAAACTAAATATAAATGTATAATATATATATATATAGTATATATATATATATAATCTTTATTTATAATACGCCAACATATTCCGCAGACATATATATATATATACTATATATATTTTTATTTAAAATATAATATATATATATAATTTCAAATATATACTGTAGTTTCAACTCTCTGTTCTCTGTCTATATATATATTTATATAGTGAGCTTTTGCAGCTCTGGGATTTTGGCACACGTTTATCTTCAGGCGGAGACAGAGACAGAACTTCGGGTGAAAATACAGGACCTCTGTATTTTAATTAAACAGCAACACAAAACAAGTGCAAGGCTTGCACAGTATAAACAAAACAAAAGCCTGCTCCTCTGAGATCTGACTAACAAAGTAATACTCACTATCACCTTGTCATGTCTCAACAAAATGTGTAGCAGTCCTGCTGGTTCCCCAGTATGTCTCCTCCCTAGACTCAAAGGTAGTCTGGGGTTGTAACCACCTCTAATCAGCTTCCCTGCTGACTTATAAAAGCCAGGCAAATCCTGGAGTGGACCATGGGGAGTAAGCACCCACCCTGCTCTATGCTTACTCCCAATAAAAGGGCGACCCGGGAATGGCTGGAAGCCATGCTAAAAATACTTTAAACATATGTCAACAGCCTATACTCTCGACACCTGTCTAATTTTGGCCTTTCATTCCCCCAAGGTTCCTTACCTTGGGGGCATGTTTCTGGACTTCTGATGGTGCATGCAAGGACCCTGGCCGGCATATATACTCCCCTTACCTTACAATATAAATATATATATTATAATATATATAATATATATATATATATATATATATATATATATATCACCCTCCCTTTTCTATAGACTTCTATCGGCAGTGTGTAACCTGATCTCTCAGTCTAACAGTCTGTGTTGTAAGCATAACATGGATTTTAGCACGTTTTTCAGAGTGAATTCTAAATTTAAGAAGTCTGAAGTAGGAAGCATTTTTCTCAGATGAGGTGTGTTACAAAATTTCTTATTTTCACTTTTACTGTTGATTTATGTGGCTTAGTGGATATTTAATGGTCATATACCAAGAATTAGGGTTATTTTTCATGTCATATTGCTTTTGTGATGTCTAAGCATTTTGTTTGTGTTCTGTTTCTCTCTGCTTCATCCTGTACCAAAACTTTCACATCTTTAGCGTTTTTCTTATTCTTGTACCTTTGCTGCCATTTCATTTCAGAATGATGAGCTCTTTAGCCATGTGCTATTGATCTCTGTATAAAGATAGTATTTTTACCTACTGGTTTGAGTACATCTTTTTAACCAGGCTAGTTGACATCTACAGCAACAAAACCTATAATATAAAGGAAGCCAACCAGCAGGCGCAAGAAATTCTTATGAAGTGTGTGTAAAAAATAAATGTGGGGAGATACCAATGGATGACAGACAGCAAGATGGATGATGATAAGGGCATGGATGGAGATGGAAAGATAAATGACTTGAATTCAGAAGACCCCAAAAACACCTGATTTTAACAAATAGCTTTTCCTATTCTGTCTCTAACCTGTCCCTAGCGCTACCACCAGATCACTGGCCCTATTCTACCCCTGATGATAACCCTACTAATATTCCTCAGCTATACTAGCCCAAACCGAAACAGTAGAGAACAATTTAAGGGAACCTGTCACATAGGTTGTGCCCCTCTTGCTGAGGGAAGTACAAGCTAGTGTCAGACCTGCTGTTTCCAGCGCTGTGCCCTTTATTCTGTAAGATGCAGCAGTTTTAGAGCATTTACCCCTCAAATCTTATTCATGAGTAGGTGTTAGCTCCACCCACCAAAGGATAGCTCCGCCCACTGACAGTTATTCACATGTTTATACCTATTCAAAGTAATAGGTTTGTCAGTTGAGGTGGATGGGGCTAGCCTCAGGTGGGCAGGGTTTGAAAAAAACTGACACTCTGAAGGACTCTTCGAATGACTCTTCTGGCTGAAAATGCAGATTTGAGCATTAAATACACGAAAACTACAACATCTTACAGGATAAGGGACACAGCGCTGGAAACAGCAGGTCTGACACTAGTTTGTGCTATCCTCAGCCAGGGGGGCAAAAACTATGTGACAGGTTCTCTTTAAAGAGAACTCATTAATAGAATAGATTGCAAGACTGACATCGGCAGAACAGAAGCAATAGAGTACTGACACAAAACAGAACTCTAGAAAAGATTATTAAACAATGCTAGAACTAGAATGCAATAAGCTTGCAGGACACAATCTCACAGCAAACAGTATACACAACACCAGAAGCCCAGTGAAACTTAGCTTTATAGAGGGTCAGCAATCAACCATTCCCAAATAATGAAGCTCACATATACAGCATGGTCAGCTGATACTCCAGAGAGTTCATGTTATTGGAAGCCAATCACTCACCTCAGTAGCAATGTAACGTAAATGTGGGCAGTGACTGATGAGGCCAGTGATTGGTTCACAGTTACATAAGTTATGAACAGGACATCACTAACAAGCAACTTGGAGGGAAACACTCGGGCTCTGATGGCCCTGAAAAGGCAGCAGTGGAAGAGGTGAGCACAATCCCAATAGTTGCAGGTCTCAAAGGTGGAATTTGCACCTGTCAGATTTTGATGGCCTATCTTAGTGATAGGCCATTAAACTCCTTTAATTCAAATCAGTATAGCTCTCTTGGAGCCCATTTTGAATTTTACCAAGGGACCTATAAATTCTGTTTTAAACCCCAGTTTACAATACACCAAATATATCATTTCATTTTCATGGCTTATAACAGATGTCGCTTCCTTCTGAGTTACAGGAATTTAAGAATTAGCTCTGCCAGAAGCTTTTGATTAATACCAAAGATTAAGAGAAAATTGAATGTACAGGAGTTTTATATTGCCAATCCGCTTATCTGATGGACTGAACAAAAGGACACAAACTTGATTTTTGTTTTCTTCTTTCCTTAACACATAAGGCTTTAGCTACAGATCTTCAATATTCATGAAGTCTAATTCATACTAATACATGAATTTGTTTGTAGGTTTTAAGGTTGTATGGTTTGTCTTAGGGCAAATGTTGTATATTAATAGCAATATGCTATTTCTTGTGCTATAGTAAACCAAACCAAGTACGGCACTGTAATTAGACAGCTATATATAATATTTTATATATTTTTTAAAATTATGAAACAGTGAAATTTCTATTTTTATAAAGACGCAATAGATCTAGTCTATCACTATGAAGCGAAGTTGAATATTGTGTACAGGAGTATATCAAAGGGGATTTATCACTTCATCAGTACGTCTGTTTCATTGTACGTTCAGTTTCTCAGTTCCTAAGATCGAGGGGCGTGTCTTTCCCTCCCAGCTAGGTGTTTCTTAACTAAAGGGGGAAGACATCATCCCCCTTTCACTGTTCATGCTCGCTCCCGAGTCGGTGTTTTTGTTTGAGATCAATGAGAGGGGATAGCACATCCCTTCTCTTCCCCCCCTCTCTGTCTGAGTCCACATGTTAATGTGTTGTTCCTCTCCCTATGCAGTCTTATTTTGTAAGAGCTGTTTGTTTACATAGCACAGCCCTGCATTCAGTCTAGACAGTCTTCTATGAACTCAGAGCACTGATCTCTTCTCCTCTCACAGCTGGAGGTTTGTTACAGTTGTATCCAGTCTTCTATGAACTCATCCACAGCACAGATCTGTCTGCTTTCTATGTTTACACACAGCAGCATTTGGCACAGAGTCACAATTCTTCTGCTTTCTGATTGTAGAAGCAGCTGTAGTGTTACTGTGGAACTGCTGGCTGTGCAGAATGAAATGCTGACGGCCCCTTATTCTGAGTGAGAGAGGCAGGAATGCACACTCCAGTGAATACGACCGGGGGCCAGACAGAATGTAAATTAGTAGAGCCGTCAGCCAATGAAATGAAAGGACGTGGGATCTGACCGGCACTGGGGAACTGTGTTTACAGAAAATGAAGATAAGGGATACTGTGAAAACAAGACAGCTTTGCAAATGACATCCAATTGCAAAGTTCCCCTAATTCTGAAGACCATTTAATGTAATGATACAACCCCTTTAAACTTTTTATAAATATGTCTTCATTTTGCGCCCCCTAGTGGCATCTGCATGCTGCAACTTTTCTTACCTCACAATGCATAATCATGGCACAATATTTTTGTTTTAGTTGAGCTGGAAGGCTAAGAAGATACATTTCATAATGTATATCAAAGATTATATCTTACCCTGTGCTATGGTTCTTTCTTCATAAAATTTCCCTTTATTGAAAAAAATAAAAACTCTTAAATGAGATGTTTGCATGTCCAGTGTCAACTCCATGTATCTAGTTGTATATGCTTTGTGAACCCAACAGTAGAATACAGCTTCCAACTGGTATTGTGTCTGTGCATCACACATTGTTTTACATTGGGCCATACCTCCCACTCTCATTACTCTAAACAGACAATTATATTGGGATCTGTTGGAAACTATTGTGCATATTTATAATCAAATATCCAATTTTGTATATGATGCTATCTATTAATAACCTTTCTGTCATAGCTATCTCTCAGCCTGTTATATGATATGAAAATAATAACAACATATGGTTCTTAGGTCCAACATTCTGTGATGATTCATTTCTTAATAAATCGTTACCAGAGCTCTGATTATGTTTGTTGGCAGTCACTACTAAAGACCTTGCTACATACTGCTTTCCCATTAGTGAAAATGCCCATTAAATTATTATCAATATTTCAACCTATAAAAATCTGCAGATATTCAGTTTACCAGGTTCACTTGGTGCCTCCTGCTGTTCCTCGAGGAAGGGTCTTAACACGTCATGTATTATGGTGTTAAACAGCGGAAGCACGTATGATGGACCTCTGTCTCTGTTATTACAGAGACAATCAGGCACACTCACAACCCTCACAGTTTCAAGAGGGCCCTAAGAACACATCTTCTCAGGCTGGCATATCAAGATCCCTAATTGCTAACCCCCACCTGCTATCACACCTATCTGTCACTCCCAACACTAGGGCACTCACAGGCACTTATCTGTAAATAGATGTACTGTCAGGGTGGCAGGGTCACCCAACTTTTATGTAAACCACCTCCTATTTATGTAACATGGCTGGACCATTGTAAACTGAGCACCTCTCAACCCTTTCATACATGAAAAAACTTTGAGACTCTCGGTTCACATATTTTGATCAAAAGATGTTTAAGCTGCCCACGACTTTCAACGTGATCTCAAAATCGGGCAGTCCTATCCTATCTTTACCTCTCAATTGAGCCAATCAGGCCTCCCGCTGGGTCAACCGACCTCCATTATTCAGAGAGAAAAAATAAAAAACACCCAACCTGCAAGCTGCCCTTCTTATGACAGCCTGTGAGAGTGGGCGGGGACAGAAACACAAAATGGAAGCACCCTTTCCTTCCCATATAGGTTAAAATCAATGTACACCAAGTATAATGTATGTTTCTGCACAGAAAAACATTTCTGAAAAAACGTATGCAAACCTGGGTGCCACTGGCAGGGCTGCGTCACACATGTAATTATACATGTACGCACACAGACCGCCGCCAGCGGCACATTTCTGAAAAAAGGGCAATTCCACGTAGTGTATTGCCCACTTAACTCTTTGTCTCACCCATACACAATAATAGATTGTAAGCTCTCGCGAGCAGGGTCCTCACACCTTGTGTCTCATTTGTAAGTTCTTTTAATGTGTAATGTCTGTATGTATACCCTCTAAATTGTAATTGGAATATGTCGGCGCTATATAAATAAAAATTATTATTATTATTATTATTATGGAACATAGATTTTTCTTTTGTGTCACCCTCTAATAGACTTTCCTGTGCGATAGAGCTAAGCATGTGCTGTAGCAACAAAGCTGCCTGGAGAGCCTGGGACCTTTTCTATTCAGTGGAAGCGCAAGCAATCTGAGACTGATGTACTGAAAATGTATACAAGACTACCTGCGTGCAGGGCTTGCTGTATTCCTCCCCAAAAAATAGCAGTGGTAGAAATATACAGCATACAGTGATGAGGCAGATGGAGGTAGTAGCGTAACCCAGGGAATTCCACCTCCCCAACAAACTAAGCAAGATGAAATAGTGGTGCACCCTCTGCCGCTTGGGTTCAAGAATCCCACCTTAGCCATGGACGATTTCTAGCCCTAGTCTTCATTTTGCTGGCAGGGAGATGAAGCTGAACTCAAAAGTTAGCCTTCACGTGAACGGTGCAATCCTTAAAAAACTGCCACCCGAGGCAACTGCCCCCCTAGCTATACCACTGGCTAGAGGAACAAAAAAGGAACAAGGAAGAGGCACAAGCAAGGCATGATGAGACCTAAAGAAGAAAGCCTTTCCACAGCCACAATGTGGCCACTTTGACCACTCTCACACAGTTTAACATTTGGTGCCGTACAGTAGTGTTGAGCGATTATTATCGACTAAGATGAAAACGGCACAGTTTTTATGTTTTTCTAAATTTTTAGATTATGCGATAATTTAGGTTAAAATCTGTGCATCATCTATTAAGATCGCGCCATTTTCGGCGCTTCCTGTCATTTTGGCGGCCAGTAAATGAGCTTACAGAATAGAGCAGGGTGAGATGTGTGTGCGACGTCATGACTGGGATGTGTAATGGTTGCGATTGGCTGGAAAATCACATGACCTTGTTTTACATAGAACAGCGTTTCCTGTTCAGCCTCAGTGTCTTTCAGCGCCTCAGAGCAGAAGGACGTGCGCTCTGCTTGTGTCCAAACAGCTCAGCGAAATTATTCTATTTCTTCACAGAGAAACCTCTACTATTAGCTGTGATCCTTACAATTTAGTTAGATTAGAGATTGCAAGATTTTATGTAGTTAGGTAGAGAATTTTAAAGGAGCATCTACCGCTGTAAAGTCATGGAGGGGAGCGCGGGGGGGGGGGGGCCCGGGCCAAACTCAGGCAAGCTCTATAAAGAATACTGGATAAAGTTCACCAAGACTTAGTGTAGATATTGCACTGCAATAGCTTTATTATTATTACAGTTTTCTAATGAAATATTTCCTGGATATTGGGGCAGCTGAACTTATATTAGGATACACATCTTTTCTAGTAAAATGCAGGTCTCTTTGTTAGGTGCAAAACTCCCTTTTATTATCGTATACATTTCAGATAGGTGTTCATTTTCAATTTTGCCCATTCAACCTTTGTTGATATATCCACCTTGCACTTAAATTTGAATACAGCAATTTTATAGTCACCACAGGTGAATTGAAAGGTGCCAAAAAATATCTTGTATTATACAAATACATAACAGATACGTGTTTTTTACTTTGGCGCACTACGCTTTGTTCATTGAGGCAGCTTGCACTTAAATTTGAATACAGCAATTTTATAGTTCACCAAGGGGAATTGATAGGTGCCAAAAATACTTTGTATTATCCGAATACATTTCAGATTACGTGTTTTTTTTACTTTGGCGCAGGCCAGCTTTGGGTTGATAGATCTACTTTGCAGTTAAATTTGAATCCACAATTAATGTAGTCACCACAGGTGAATTGATGGGGGCCAAAAATACCTTGTATTTTTCCGAAAAACATTTCAGATACGTGTTTTTCAAATTTGGCGCAGGCCCGGGTTTGTTGATAGATCTACTTTGCAGTTATATTTGAATCCAGCAATTTTGTTTTGATTTGAGGGATTTGAGAATAGCTGTGATTGCCGTCTTTTAATAAGAGACCTTTCCAAAATCTTCCATACCTCTCAAATTTTTATATTTCTGAACATAGGCGAAATTTTAGGTGGTAAGCGAGCAAAGAGGGGGGTAGGACATGGAGGTAGAGGTACGAGAGAAGGTGCTCCATCCAGTGCTGGCGACAAAAACGCATCAGCGGATCGTCAGTTGCAGGACCGTCAGGCCTGTCATCTCTGGGTCAGGGCACTGTGAATCTCAGTAACGAACAGCGTCGCCAATCTGTCCTTCAGTGGTTAATGCAACCTGTATCCAGCAGTCTTACCTCCTCATCCTCCCAGTCACGGCCACAAATGTCGTCATCAGCACACCAGCAAACCGTCCAACATGAAGCAGCCCAAATGTCAATCGTGTACCCACCACTGTGGATAATCCATTTTCTGAAGACCTCTTTGATGACAAAATGCGGTTGGGGTCAGAGGGCATGTTAAAAGATCAAGAGGATGATTTTCTCTGCTCTGACGCCCAGTTACTGATGCCATCAGAGGAGGAGAAGGAAGCCGGTCAATCGGGAAAAAATTCGGGCGGTCGGCAACGCCTTGCAGTCCCTCTTGCTTGTAGCCCGCAGCTCCCGGATGCAGAATGTCAGGACGACAAAGTCACTGTGTTGATGATGATGATGACGACATTGGGATCCAACGTGGTCTTTTCAGCAGAATTTGCTTGCGAGCGCTTATCACTGGATCGAGGAGGAAGACGATGGGGTGTTCAGCGTTCCGCTCAAAAAGGGAGAGGGCGGTCGCAGAAGTCCGCTGATATGATTCCGCAGCCACGGTCAGCGCAAACCCCGCTCCTCGCTTATCGCCGTCAAAAAGGTCCAGGACCTCTCAAGCCTGGGCCTTCGTTGAGCAAGCCTCTGATTCACCCAGAGATGTCAATTGCCGCCTATGCCGTAAACGCAAAAGTAGAGGCAAGAACCTTAGGTGGTTAACCACCACCAACATGTCTAGTCACATGCAGCGAATGCATGAGTTGAAATGGAGGCAACACTTGGCCAAAAAAGGCCAGACCGACGCCGGGCCTCCAACCACTGTCACACCCTCTGTCTCCGCCTCCTCCTCTGCCACCACCAAGCGTTCCTCAGCTGCCCATGTCTCTCAGAGTCATGATCAGGGATCAGCCTCCGCTTCAGCCTCCACCGTCGCCCGAGTACCACCAGCACCACCAGAGACCCATCCTACCCCTTCTCCTTCCGCCAGTTTGACGACTTGCACGTCGTACAGCGGCCAGTCTAGCAGCCAGCCTTCTGTCTTCCAGGTTTGGGAGCAGAAGAAACACTTTAACCAAACCATCCCAAACCAAAAGCCTGGCAATGCCGACATTCAGGCTTTTGGCCTTGGAAATGTTGCCTTTCCGTCTGGTGGACACAGATGGGTTCCGCCACGTCATGGCCCTTGCTGCCCCCAATACCAGATGCCGAGCAGGCATTTCTTTGCCAGAAAAGCCGTCCCTGCCCTGGCCAGCCACGTGTCATCTAAAATTTCAAGCGCGTTGTCTGCATCTGTGGCCGGAAAAGTCCATCTGACCACCGACACATGGACTAGTAAGCACGGCCAAGGCCGCTATATCTCTGTGACAGCTCACTGGGTGAGCTGGGTGGATGTCTCTGGGGGTGACGGTGGCTCTCAGGCTCGGCGCACGCTCTTCAAAACCGCAGGGATGTTGCAGGGTTCTTTCCCCCAAGGTCCTCTGGTGGCATCACGTGCCCAGAGAAACCAGGCCGTGTTGAAGATAATCTGTCTTGGAGACCGTCCCACACACAGGTCAGAAGCTGTGGAACGCACTCCCGCAACGTTACCGAGCGCTGGCTGGGTTCCAAGAACTTGTTCCAGTGGCAAGTGGTGTGCGATTAACGGTTTGATCTGCTTGCCGTCCTTAAGAGCAGTAGCTGGAGCACATCCCTTGCATGGCAACATGTCCCATGAACTTGTCGTCACAGAAATTTCTAAGAGCTAACCCGGGTTCTGGACTGCCTGCTGAGCGAAGGCTCGAAGTACTAAGTTCGCACTTCCGCCGTTCCGCAGACCCTGCTTTCGTCCCGCTTCTGGCTGCGTTGTGCAACGTCGATCAGCTCGTCCTCCGCCTCAAAACCGTCTCATTTAGACAGTGGGGGCAACACGCTTAATTCCACCCTCCACATTCTCCAAGCGATTTGTGGCAGCAGCGCACTGCCATACGCAGGTACGAAGTGACACATGGCCTGACAAGCAGCGGTGCGGCACCTCGTGGTGTTGAGCCACCGAGAGTGGAGGCAGGTGAAAGAGCTCTGCAACCATCCTTGCCTGTTTTGAAGAATCCAACCTAAAATGGTCAGTGTGGACAATGCCCCTTGTCAGCATGATCATTTGGTGATCTTAGTTCTGAAAGATCGTTTTGGACACTCAGAAACAACAGGTCCCTCAGCGGCGGAGGGAGGATACGGACACAGATGCGGACCCGGAGCCTTTCCTCTCCGTGCAAATCCACAAGGCCCGACAGTTTCACAAATTTAATCGGTCTTCAATTAGGCAGTGTTCGGTATCCAGAGCTAGTGTGCAAGGTGGCGCATCAGCTCTAGGGTGCATCATCTCAGGCAAGTCAGCAGCTGTGTTGAAGCTGTGCCGGAGGCATCGGATGAGCAAGAGGATGAGGAGTATTCCTAGACACCGACGTTATCGTGACGTCCCTGCCATGACAAGAGGTTGGCCGCGAATTTGGATGCGGAGAGGAAATGGGAAGATCAGTTTGCTAGTGCCCCTCGACCCAGAGGCTGGAAATTAAGGCACCATTCTCTCCACGAGTCTTGGATGCTCCATTTCCCTGCCAACATGATCCTCAGCATATGTCCACCAAAATGAACAACAGTATTACTGCGGTGCCACCCTCCTGGATCCCCGTACAAAACAAAACTCAGCACTTTCCTTCCACCCCACGCCCAATAGAGAGAAAATGCAGGAGAGAGAGACGCTAGCTGGATTGATCAACTGGAGACATCTGTTGCGTCCTGCTTCACGTTCCCCCAAATGTCACGGTGGAACAACATCATCAACGTGACATCATAGAGAGTGCCAAGTAGCCCATAGCACAGCAGCAGCAGGAAGGTGGCAGAAGCCTAATGGGTGACCTCTGGCAATCTTTGTTTACCACCATCACCAACGCATGTCAATGGCAGGGCACACATCCAACACACAGAAACCACTTAAGACCATTGCACGACTATCTGTGGGACTCAACCCAAGTGTTTTATTGTATGTGTATTCCGGACCCAATAGACTTCTGTTATCCAAAATTGAAGAATGGCCCGAGCTGGGCTCCCATGCCATAAGTTGTTTTGTCCAGCCCCAGCATCCACGTCATATCTGAGGCGGAACCTTCAGCACAGCTGGAGGAGTCCATACAGGACAACGCATCTGCTTTCCACAGATAATGTGGAATCGTTTGACTTTCATCAGATGAATTCAGGCATCTGATCGTCTGAATGATTTGTGGCCATCCCATGCCAAGGTCACCGAATAGTTGCCGGTCTACTTCACATTCCTCTTCAAACAGAAATGGTCCTCTTTAAAAATGTTTTTTTTAAAATGATCATTTCTTTCTGCAATTTTTTATTCACTTTTCCCAACAGTTCATTTTTGCTGGTTGTGCTGTGAGGAGACTGGTAAAAGACAGCAAGGTTTCATGACAACACCGAAATTCCATTTACTTCACTTTTATCTTTAAAGTTTTCGCATTGTCAATTGGTTTTGAGGTCATGTTGCTTGTGATATACAGCTATAAATATAGGTCCTTTGGAACAGAAATGTGGCTTTTAAGTGGCATTTTCATTTCTCCTCACAATTTTTAACAGTGGCTGAGAAGTAATTTTTTTCTAATTTTTTTGGTCATGCCTGCTTTGAAATGCAGCAATACTACAGGCTTAGTAATAAAAAAAATGTTGTTTTCTAACAACATTTGATCTTCACAATTGTCCAAGAGTGGCTCAAGGTGTAATGCTTTGAATTTTTGTGGGGCATTTTGCTTTGAAATTGCAGCTATACTTCTGGTCCTATATCAAAAAAATGTTTGTTTCTAACAGACATTTGTTTTCTTCACAATGTCCAAAGTGGCTCAAGGATCATGCTTTGAATTTTTGGGGGCATATTGCTTTAAATATAGCTATACTTACATGTCCTATTATCAAAAAAATGTTGTTTCTAAAAGACATTTGTTACATCACAATTGTCCAAGAAGTGGCTCAAGGGTGATGTGTTGGGCTGTCAGCAACAGGGAATAGTTAGGACAACTGTTAATTGACACATATTGCAAAATGACTTGTTTATTGCAAGATCTTTAACATTAGCTATCAATCCCTTGATTGAGCAGAACCCATTTAATACAATTAAAAAAAAGGAGAAAACAAAGACATGGGTGGGATTCCATCCTATTTACCAAAATGTAAATATTCTAGAATTAAACTACTAAAAACTAGCATGTACAGAAATAGCTGGTAAAAAAATTCCTCTGAATTATACAAGGGAGGTACAGGAAAACTTGACCAGATGTAGTTATTCAAAGACATGGAGTATTGAGCACGGACCAGAGAACAACGTACCAGAGACATTTTCCTCCAGCACGTTGAGTAAAAATAAGAAAAAGAATCCAAGAAAAAGGCACCTGGGTGGAACAGGAGCGTTAAACCACCATTATTTCCAAGTGAAGCTCAATGTCCCGCACTCATACGTAGGCGGCAAGAGCCGCTACCCAGGGACAGGGAACAGTATATATGTCCAGTGAAAACTAAAATGGTGGTTGAAAAATGATATTTATATGGCACAATGCCCGTGCAGTAAAATTTACATAGGAATCACATCACGCGAACTAAAAGTTCGTGTTCGCGAACATGTTCGCGATATTGCGGCAGCTAAGCAGTGCGATGATCTTTCTCAAATGAAGACCCTCCCTCGACATTTTCTAAAATTTCATGGATGTGACCCAAAAACACTTAAGGTGTTTGGCTTTGATGTTGTACATTTGGGAATTAGAGGAGGGAATACTATGAGGGCACTTGAGCAGAGGGAAACTAAATGGATTGCAACACTAAATACTATGGCACCAGGAGGGCTTAATGAGAAATTAAATTTTGCCCCTTTCCTCTGACTTTTCTTGCTGGATTCCCTTCTTCCTCTTTCCCTGTACCCCTCTGATTTATATATATATACATGTACATTTTCTCTTTTCTCTGTTTGGTATGCAGTTAATTATTTGACATTACTGTCTCTCAACCTTACTAGCTTTCCTTTGTCCTACCCTTCTCATTGCCGTTTTTTAACCCTTTTAATTGTTTGTATTCAGCTTCACTAATTTTTGTATTTTTATTTATTTTCATGTGGATCTATGATGCCTCATCCCTCGTCAATTATCTGCACCATCGAAACTTGACATTTTTCATCTGTGATACAGATTGTATGATGTACAGTTGCTGCTCTCTATGTACTGTCTGATTTTGGTGTAAATCGCGATGTCAGCATATATGTATTACTTGTGCCACATTAGTATCTGACGTTATCATCATTATGTCTTTACCTGCACTGTGCAACATACTAGGTGGGAATATGATATGACATCCTGCTGTAGCGTTTGGGCGCCTCTCTCCCTTCCTGATGTGTGTGCGTTCTATCTTTGGAACTGCGGTTCCTATGGGAGGTGGTGCGCGTGCGCAGCGTGGATGGCTTTGTCACCCGCACCGCTCTGGCGACCACAACATGCTGCGCGCATGTGCGGAAGTGATCTTCCTGTGCACGCGCTGTAGCACGGAATGCCGCATGTGGGGCAGCGGTGTGGCCGTCTCCGAGCGCTGCGCACGCGCCGCGGCTGCACCTCCTGATTAGGTTGTGTATTGACATGTATTTAAGGGAGGCCTGATCCACAGGTGATATCCCCCTTATTTACACGCGAAACGCGCGTTGGGGTACGGGAGAAACAACAGCCCACCTTGGTAAGATTTGACATGTCTTCTTTTTCTATCTTGTTCTGGGACCCATTCACTCCACTTGGAATGATTTTATACTTTAGTATGATGTGATTAGTGGTCCAGTTATGTATATGGTGTTGTCAAATCATGGCCATATATTTACCAGCATGTATTTTTACAGATAGTTCTTGTTATATAGAGATTAGTACCTCCTCGGTGGGTTTGCTGTATCCCCCGGTGCTTGTTGGATTTTAATGAACACATAGTATTGTCTGAAATGATAGCTTGGATTTTAGATTAGTTATACAATAAAAATGATAAGATTTTTTATACCCAATACGCACGATTTGGTGTTGTTTGTTAATTATATGCTATAGGAGAGGGGGTAAGATGTGGTGGCATCACAATTTTTGTATGCCCCAGTGCTATGCTAAAAGTGGTTGGTATTTTGAATTGAGTATGATTGTACAAGGGAGGTACAGGAAAACTTGACCAGATGTAGGTTATTCAAAGGACATGGAGTATGGAGCACGGACAGAGAACAAAGTACAGAGACAATTTCCTCCAGCACGTTGAGTAAAATAAGAAAAAGAATGCCAAAAAAAGGGCACCTGGGTGGAACAGGAGCGTTAACCACCAGTAATTTCCAAGTGAAGCTCAATTGTCCGCATCATACGGAAAGGGCAAGCGCTACCCAGGACAGGACAGTATATGTCCAGTGAAACTAAAATGTGTGGTTGAAAGACTCCTATTTCCGCACTTTTTAATCTGTGGTCAGACAGGTTTAATGGTCATTCTGCGGTACAGACAGATATAGTTAATGTCCAGTTTCAACTAAAATGGTGGTTCAAAGACTCCTTTTCCGGCACTTTTTATTTGGGGGCCAGACAGATTTAATGGTCATACTGTGGTCCGGACCGGTATAGGCAATGTCCAGTTCAAATAAAATGGTGGTTGAAAGACTCCTTTTCCCGACACTTTTTAATCTGTGGGTCAGACAGGTTTAATGGTCATTCTGCGGTACAGGACAGATATAGTCAATGTCCAGTTCAACTAAAATGGTGGTTGAAAGACTCCTTTTTTCCGGCACTTTTTAATCTGGGGTCATGCAGGTTTGGGGCTCATGCTGTGGCCCAGGACAGGTATAGTCAATGTCCAGTGAAACTAAAATGGTGGTTGAAAGACTCCTTTTTCCGGCACTTTTTAATCTGGGGTCATGCAGGTTTGGGGGCTCATGCTGCGTTCCAGGACAGGATATTCAATGTCCAGTTCAAGTAAATGATGGTTCAAATCATGCTGCCTTCTGGCACTTTTTAATTTGTGGTGATGCGGGTTTAAGGGTCATGCTGTGGTAACAAGACAGGGATAGTGAATGGTGTGTTGATTTTTTTTTTTCTGTGGCTTTTATAACCTAAGTGTGTTTGCCTAAGATGTAGCACGTATCCATTTGACTGTTGTGTATGTTATTTACAGCTTCTCCAGCCCTGTTTGGGTTAAGAATGAAGGTGTTAGTTGCTCTCCCATAGACTTTAATGGTCATCGCCTAAACTCTATTCACATCGCTATCTTGTCGATGATGGCGATATCGACCATCGACCCAGTCGATGGGCCAAAGTAATCGCTCAACACACCGTACATAAGGGGATTTAAAAAGATAGCAAAAGGGAAAAGGGTACTTAGGTAAACCCTTTCATGTGAAAATTTTTACCCTTTGACACGTTTTAAAAGGGGGGCATTTTCCTGAGGTTCAAGTGGTAACTTTTTATTTGTGCAATGTCCACCCTGGGCCCTATGTGGGGGAAACTCAAAAATTCAGTAGCCATGATTTTACACAGATTCACTATTAATAACGCAGAACAATCTCCCGGGCCGCACCCCTTCTCCGAGAAGACCAC
Source organism: Phyllomedusa bahiana (assembly GCA_025379985.1). Taxonomy (NCBI): domain Eukaryota; kingdom Metazoa; phylum Chordata; class Amphibia; order Anura; family Hylidae; genus Phyllomedusa; species Phyllomedusa bahiana. The sequence continues at coordinate 61,676 of JAODAL010022684.1, forward strand.
TCTACTGAAGATTTGCGGGTTGTGGTTTTAATTGGACATTTTAAGACGCAAAAGGGAGAGGAGGTAATGGGGATATAAGCTAATGCAAAAATTTTAAACTCTGCAAAATGGACTTAACATTCACTCCAGCTTCATGTCACACTACAAATGAACTATGAGGGTCACAAGAATTACTGATCCCTCCTTTCACACCTCAATATAAAAAATACTACAAATTCTATATGAACAAGGGGTTTATACCCAAAATATACTGCAAATAAAATCCCCTTAAAACATTTAAACTTTTACTTGACTATTTAAAATATTTTTAAACTAAACCCCTATAATTACCACTGCATACCTAGATATACAGATACTGTGCACTATCTGCCAGTGGAGTAATCGCCCCCCATTAATGGTCCGCTATAATGAAAACACAATATCACTATCATGCGGTGGTATAAGACATCTTTAATAATCCCAAAACTATCCGACGGGGATTTATACAAGGTCAAGGGTTCATATGGATTCAAAATTTCTCCACTGTTTGGGAAAAAGAATACCGCATAGCAATGTTATACTTAAATTTCAATGTACCCCTCTTTTGGGGGAACAGGCTAAAGATTAGTCAGCGCATGATTTACACAGATCTGCACATTGAATAACGAATCAGTCTCCATGGCCGCACACTCTCCGAAAGACACTGTATTGTAGTATATTTCGTTTGTTTAATAGCGACATTTTCGCAAAAGGGAGAGAAATGTTGAATCCCGCTGATGAACCAAATTTTAAACGCGTCGGAAACTGGGACTTAAATTCATACCACCATGTATCATACTGTCTTAAAGGGGTCACAAGAATTACTTCCCTCAGTTCACATATGCCTCACAGAAGTTTTGGGTTTTTTTCGGCAGAAATTGGTTATTATTTCTTTGCCCTCCTGGTTGTAAATAACTTCTCTACTTATTGCATTTTGTTATTTTTAAAGATTCTAAGATCCTTTGAAGGTCCATGTCCATGTATAAAAAGTCTGTGATTTTTCAGTTTCTTGTATAACATCATGTCTGAAGAAGGGAGCTGGTACTAAGTAAAGCTAAAAAAGTTTTCGCCTGATTTCTTCACTCTTCAACAGTTTAAAGGTAAAGCTGTGGTAAGACAACCCATTAAGTTGGAGATAATAAAAAACAGCCTTGATCCGTTCACTCTGCAGGGAATGTAGAGCTCTGTACCAGAAAAACAGAGGTATGAGACCTATTGAAAAACTATTCAAACAGGCAGTATTTAGAAAAAAATAATATGCTCTGCAAGGTTACACTTTACAGATGCCTTGTGAGATATATCAACGTTTTCCAATATTTCCCTGCTTGAATTACCATAAAATGTTTAGCAACATTGCACATTATTTCTTGCATCTGTCTTGCACTTGATACGAGCTATAAGATTTCTTCCCCATTCACAGCGCAACATGTGTTCCATGAGTCATAATCTGAATCTTTATAGGTGGCTCAATGAAGGGATTTATAGCAGTATTTAATCTTTATATACGATTCATTGCTACATAGGTAAGCATGACTGCAACACGCTGTGTTTGGGCATCAACTTGATAATAAGTTAATAATATCTGCACTACAGGGGAAGTAAAACATGCTAACTAATAGAGACTAAACTAAAGGGACTTCTTAAAAGTTTACTGATCTCTAGATCCTTCACCACTCAAGGCCTGACTAAGGGTACGTTCACATGGCAAAGACAAAATACCATTCGGGAAATACCAACCAGTATTTGGTTTTTTTTTGGCACATACGGAGATGGCTTTTGTCCGCGGTTGGCAGATTCAAGCCATTGCCCTTCCCACTCACATGTTCATGTTTTGCCCAAAAACCGTGCGGAAGAATGAACAAGTTTTTAGGAACACCGACGGTGTCAAAATCCGTCCGGCGGAAAATCCGTGCAGTGTGGACAGCTCCACAAATTTTCTATTTAAGTCAATGTAAAAGGTTGACAGTAGCTTTACATATGGTTTTTAAAATCCAAAAACGTTCTGTAAAACCAACTGAAAACCCTTGCCGTGGGGACAAGCCCTTAAGTTCTTCACTTGATACTAGATAGGTTAGTGGACATAAGAAACAATAGTATGTTCTAAATTATCAGTGAAGGTATTGAAAGCTTTACAGCATGAAATTATCTCCTTTGTTAAAACTACTACAGAAAACCTACAGTGGTGCCAGCATTGATTAAGTGACAGCATTTTTGAAGTGGCTATGAATTTTGACAGAAGTGACACTCAATATTATCTCTACTCCCACCTGATTGCTTTGTCCTTTCTCCACAGGTACGTGTGAACTACATCCATCAGCAACCCCTCTGCAATATCTGTGTGATTATATTGTATATTTGAATGGTACGTGTGAACTACAATCCATCAGCAACCCCTCTGCAATATCTGTGTGATTATATTGTATATTTGAATGGTACGTGTGAACTACATCCATCAGCAACCCCTCTGCAATAATCTGTGGATATATTGTATATTTTGA
>JAODAL010022685.1:0-64191 GCA_025379985.1 Phyllomedusa bahiana
CCATTTTTAAGCTATCCGGTCCCTGTTTTAAAAAAAATTTAACCCAAAATAATGAGGTATGTTAAGTTTTTCGCCATGGCAGCCCCAGCAATGAGGTGTTTTACTTTTCTGTAAACATTGTCTTTGCTTTGTTTTAAATTGCACCAAAAACCACTATGTTGGGACCTGGAATCACAGAATCCTTGTAGCAATATATATATTTTGCATCGTCTGTTTTAGCAAAAGTTCAGCATTTTTCTTATAACGTGGGGGAAACATGACTAAAATTTCCAGAGACAGTGGTGTCTGTGCCGGGCATTGTATTTGACAGGTTCATTCATTGAGGTGCACTACACACTCATTTAATGCGCCTCAAAACTGGGGTGGCTTTGCATCTCTTCTGACATGTCCCCCTGGTGGTTCAATTTTTTGTTCTACTTTTTTTATCCTGACAAAATACATTTTCTACCAAATAAAATGATCCTTAGTTTCCTGTGATAACAAAATTTTGTAAAGGCTTTTTCTATTCACTATCGTCTCTAGCCCCTCTCCATAAGGTCATCAACAACATCACAATTTACCTTGTTGGGTGGGAATAACTCATCATCGATAAATGTTTGCGGCCGACCTTCAACAAACAGCAACAAGACAAATCATCCTACAGCCGCATGCATGCAACCAAACAGTATTATCAGGTGAGTGTGATAAATGTGTAGAATCATTATGTATTAAATGCTTTATACAATAATTTTTTCCAAGTTAGATGGCCCTGCTAAAATACACTAAACCGCCACTTTATGAGGTACTCCTTGCTAGTAACGGTTGGGTCCCCCTATGGCCTTCAGAACTGACTCCATTCTTCGGGGCATAGATTTCAACAAGGTGCTGGAAGCTTTCCTCAGAGATTTTGGTCCATATTGAACATGATGCATCAACACATTTTGCCGCAGATTTGTCGGCTGCACATCCATGATGCGAATCTCCCTTTCCACCACATCCCAAAGATGCTCTATTGGTTTTGAGATCTGGTGATTTGTGGGGGCCCAAATTTGAGTACAGTGAAACTCATTGCCCATGTTCAAGAAACCATTTTGAGATGATTCCAGCTTTATGACATGGCGCATTATCCTGCTGAAAGTAGCCATCATTGTTGGTACATTGTGGTCATAAAGGATGGACCATGGCAGCAACAATACTCAGGGTAGGCTGTGGCGTTGCAACGATGCTCAATTGGTACCAAGGGGCCCAAAAGTGCCAAGAAAATATTCCCCACACCATGACACCACCACCACCCCTGAACCGTTGATACAAGGCAGGAGGTCCCCTTTGCTTTCTGTTTTTTGCCCCAAATTCTAAACCCTACCATCCGAATGTCGCAGCAAAAATGAGACTCATTCAGACCGGGAAAAAAACGTTTTTTCCAATTTTTCAAACTGTCCAATTTCGATGACTTGGGAAAATTGGAGCCTCATTTTTCCTGTTCTCATAAAGGATTGGCCCCGGTGTGGTCTTCTGCTGCTTTAGCCCTCTGCCTCAAAGTTCACCGTACGTGTTTCAGAGTTCCTTCTGCCACCTTGGTTTAAGGGGTGGCCCAATTAAGTCACTGTCCTTTCTATCACTCGAACCATCTGCCCATTCTCCTTTGCCCTCTGGCATCAACAACATTTCCGCCCACAGGACGCGCCACGGGATGTTTTTTCTTTTGGGGCCCATCTCTGAAAACCCCTAGAGAGGGGTTTTGGTGAAAACCCCGGAGATCAGCTTTTTCTGAAAAAAATCAGACCACCCCTTCGCCCCAACAACCTTTTCCACTTCAAGGCATCAAATACCTTCTTTCCCATACTGATGCTGGGGTTTAAACCCTGCAGGAATTGTCTTGACCATGTCTAACATGCCTAAAATGCACTGAGTTCCCGGGCCAGGGTGAATTGGCTGATTAAAATTAAGTGTTAACGACAGTTTGGACAGGTTGTACCTAAATAAAGTGGCCGGGTGAATGTAGATGAAATAGGTGTGCTGTAGCCGTGTGTCCAGGGGGAAACCCGGGTTAATAGCCCAAGGGAGTGTTTTTTTAAATGCATCTAACAAGAGTCCTTCGGGGTCCTGCGAGGAGGACTTCTTTCAATATTCCGACCACTTGTTTCCCAGTTGCTTTTAACAACCATATATTTCTGGCTTCAGAAGATGCATGACGGATATAATAAAAAACGGGATGTATGATCTAGGTGCATAAAGGGGCCAGTTCTAAATAGCTTTAAAACATTGAAAGAATGCGCCAGAATATATGGACCTGTTCTATTCCGGGTCATAGATTTGGAGCTTTCAAAGTTCCAAAATCGGCAATTTTCAGGCTCAGGTAGACCACTTGAAAACTTGGTCTGACTGTTTCCAGCAGGAATGTGCCCAGGTTACCGTCCCCCCAGTCATAAATTTGTAAACCATGCGTTTTCTTGTGTGACAAGTACCCAGAACGCCCTACATATTGGACACTTTTAAAAAATGCTGCGGGACACCGGCATAATCCACCTACTTTTGGAGTGCGCCTGCTCATAAATCTAGAGAACAAGGCTGTGCCAGTTTTTGGGCTGAAAGCACACCAAATACTGGTGAAGCCCCATACATAGATGTTGTTTCCCTTTGTGTTATTCCCTTTCTTTGTGTTATTCCCTTTACTCAACCTGTGTTTAAGTTTATAGCCATGTTTTTTTGGGGCCTCAGTGATGTAGGTCCCATCTGGTAATTCACCCACAAATCACTTAAAGGGAGATTCCATTCACCTTTTCGGGCACAAAAATGCCTGAATCTGAATCGTGATACAGACACCTCTCCTGCAGTCTGTCCAGAAGTGATTACAGCTCAGGTCTGGCACAGGCTATGGTAAAACAAGCTATAAAAATGTTGGTGTTTTGTTAGCTGTGTGCTGCTCCTTTGTGCGCTTCCAGTTATCACCCACTGCTTTATCATCAATGAAATTTAACTCTGAGATCTCATAGAAGGGCAAAAAGCAGATCCGATCACTCCCATGCTGGTACATGATAAGTTCATCTCTGTGCAAGCTTTTTCCATAAGGAATTTAAGAAAGTTTGGTGGATTTAAACTTGTTTTTTTCAGCCTTGGATGCCTGCTTTTTCAGGAAAGTAGTCAAATTTTATTGTTTTTTCTTGACTTCATCCGTGAACCCCCTCACTCCCTGCGACCTCCTCTATACCCTAAATGAATTTTTATTGAAGGTTCAAACAAATCATCTGAAGTATTGTGAAAATGCCTAGACCTCATAGATTTCATCAGTTCTATATCCGTTTTCTAAAGTTGCCTCTACTTCTATTGCACACCAAAAAACTGCTCTTCGCTTGGCTGCAAGGATCTGTAAGAGAATTTACAGCAAGGCGTAACAAAGGGGAAAATCAAAACAAATCTCTTGGAGGGTCGACCTTAACACTTTTAGCGTCAGGCCACCATCTTTTGACGTCAGCTGGCGCAGGTCGTTCGTCTACAGCGACATCTTTTGGCGTCGGGCATTTCAGGTCGTTCGTCTACAGCGACATCTTTTGGCGTCGGGCATTTCAGGTCGTTCGTCTACAGCGACATCTTTTGGCGTCGGGCATTTCAGGTCGTTCATCTACAGCGACGTCTTTTGACGTCACTGCAGACATCTGAGTTTGCGGGCGCCGCAGCTGCGCTGAGATCGGGCTGTACTACACAGCTCTGATCCCAGAGCATCTCCTATGAGCACCGGGAGAAACCTTTGCTCCCGGTGCTTAACCCTTTGATTGCAGCGTAATCAAAGGTTTTCTCCCTGCTCTGTCGGGTGATCGGAACGCCCGATGACCCGACAGAGCCCGGGGACCGGCTGCACAGTCAGCCCTGGGGACCTAGAGTAGCCCCAGGGCTGTCTGTATAACAAACCAGTGTCCAGGGCACACTGTTGCTGTCCTAGATCACTGCCTGTGTCAGACTGACACAGATTATAATTAAGATGGGCGAATTGTTTCTAACGAAGTGTAATTTGTTTAGAATTTCAGGAAAACTTCGATTCTGAACGAAGTCAAAGTTTGGGGTGATTCACAGGAACGAAGTATATTTTTTATTGATAAAATGGCTGCGAGCACATGACGTTACATGGGGCAAAGAAGTCTGGAGGAAGAAAGGCGTAGCCTACATGACAGTCAGAGATGAAGCCAATCAGAGACCGGCGGATTCTGTGACGTCACCGCACTATATAAGTCCGGGCGCCATGCACGCTCCTCACATTCCTCTCACTGTACTGTGTAGGGAAGCTGCTCCTGCTGCCGCCGCTGCTGCTTATGATGTCTCATGCTAAAGAACTCACTTTTATACAGCAATTTTTGGGGGGGTGTCACAGCTTCTCTCAGAGACTGCTTCTCTTACGTTCTAATTCTGATTTTGTGGGGTATTGGAACTGAAGTCCAGTGTACGTCCAATTCAGCTGCATATACATTTTAATGCTATCTGCTCAGTTCTTGAGCACATTGAATATCCAAGGTTTATCTAAGCCTGTTCCTGTTGTATTCAGTTAAAGAAACAGCGTTTTTTTACAATCCAAATACCACTTAATTTTTGGTTGCTCATTTATTTTGCGCAATTTAGATCCAGGGTTAATTAAGCGTGTTCTGCTCTTGTGGTCACTAAAAAAACGTTCCTTTTCACCGCCAAAAAAGAAATTTTGGCTGTAGCATAATTCAATATCCAAGGTTAATTACAAGTTTTTCTGTTTGTTGTGTTACGTAAAATACACGCCATTTTAATACGCTACAAAGCTGGTAATTGTTGGCAGCATATTTCATTTGCACAACTTACATTCAAGGGTTAACTAAGTATTTTTCTGCAGTTGTACTTAGTAAAAGAAACGTTCTTTTTCACCGCCAAAATTATGCATGTAGCATAATTCATATCCGAAGGTTAATTAAGCCTGTTTGTGTTTTTATATTCAGTAAAATACACAGTGTTTTTAAACGGCACATACAAGTAAATTTTTCCTGGCCATTTGTGGAGCGCAATTTATATCCAAGGTTACCCAAGCTTGTTACTGGGTTCATTTGGAGTCAAATACAGGGTGTGTATTTATCATGTACAGATATCTTCATCAAACAGTGTCTGTACATTTTAGAACAAACAGTATGTCAGACAGAGAGGTAGCAGCCTCTCACCTGCGAGTGGCAGAGGCACAAACGTTCCTGGAGCAGGCCCAGGTCGCAGCACAGCAAGGGGAAGTCGCAGCAGGGGTCACTCGGTGAGGCCAGAACTGCCGGTGTCATCTAGCCCGTGTGCTGACCAGCAACCCAAGGTTTCTTGATTGGTTGACCAGGTCATCCTCTTCCTCCCAGATGACATCTGACAACCCCAGCCAAGAGTCGGTGGGACCGTCAGACACAACCCTTAGTTGGCATGGCCCGGGAGCAGGTCAGTGGCCCTCACCTGTCCTCAACCCGCCTCTGTCCCATCCGGTTCCCTCAGCCAGAGATCGACTATGTGGTCTGGGCTCAGCACCACTATTTTAGCGAAGAAAACAATTTAGGAGGGGGATCAGCGATACTTGGCCGCAAAAAAAATGGGGAAAAAATCCCCCCGCTTTTTGGCAGTTTGGCGGGCCAAAATAAAGATGGGAGAGTGGGGATGGGAGGTTTTATGTTTTTGGTTGGGGCCCGCCCCTGCATTTCCAAGAACCGGTGAGGGACAGCAAATGACAAAAGAAACACAAAACGATGAGGGTTACCGAAACCCCACTGGGGCGGGGGAAAACAAGGGCCTTTATCATCGTCAGGAAAGAGGGGGTCGCTTGCCGTCAGGCAGCGGCGCAGCCAGCAATGGGTTGTGTGCCCGGGGTCTCAAAGGGTGCACAGTGGAGGGGCGGGGGGCCAAGCCCGGCCCCGGGGGAAAAAACCGCTTCGCGGTCCAAAAAAGTTGCGGCACGGGGGGAGCGAAAGGGGCGGCGGCAATAGTCACTCATGCGGAGCGTTGGCGGTTTAAAAAACGTTTCTCAGCCTTTTGGCAGTTCTTTGCTAAAAAAACCGGGGAAAACCCAATATTAGATTTTAAATTTTGTAAAACAGAAAAAAAAGGGGGCCAGGGAGCTAACGTTTGGGCCCCGGCCTGCGGGCAACACATGGGAGTGTCACCATCGGGGCCCCGGGAGGAAAAAGTTTTAAGCAGTGATGGTTCATCCTGCCGCCCCGCAACGCCGGGAGCAGTGCCCCGGTTTGGGACGCATGCCATTTTTCAGCCAGGGCAAGGTTCCCCCACCTCTGCAGAAGGGGGCCGTTTCTTTTTTTGGGCCCTTTATCTCCCGGTCCAGATGCTCCGCTCCCTCGCCCAAACCAAAGGCGCCCACAGTCGTTCACGAGGCGAAAGCAAAGAGAAAAAAAGAAAGGTTTCCAACCATCCCCAAGGTTTCAAAAAGCTGACCGTGCTCCCGTCCCAAATTGTTGAACTGCTTTTCCCCCCCTTTCCAATGGGGGGAAATCGCAGTTCCGGAGAAAAAAATTTGGGTTTTTGGGCCCAGCGGGATGGAAAAGTTCCCAAGGCCCTAATTTCTTTTCCAAAAAAGGGGAAATACCAATCACTTTTAAATAAAGAAGAACAAAAAGGTGGGCCAGCCTTAGATTTTCATTTTTTCCAAGGTCACGGCCCGCGGGACGTCTGGAGCTTTTAAAATTTTGGGCCCGGGCCGTACATGTCCCTTTACGGCCCACTGGTGAAATGTGATTCCAGCCCCGGGGACACCAAACAAAATTGGACAGGGGGGACCCGCTTTTTTCCCCCCACGTTGTTTAAACTGCGGCTCCTGCACCAATTTTTCCCCTCCTCCCCCCACCCCACCACCACCATCTCGCCCCCACCCCCCCCAAATTTCTGCTCCTTTATACCCCAAAGTTTTTAAGGGCACAGGGGGGTCACGCAGTTCTAAAACCTGGGGTTTTCCCCCGGCGGGAAAGAAGTCACACAGGGGGGAACTGCTCCGCGTCATGCAGCAAGAAAACGTTTTGGGGGGCTTTCACCGCGCCAACTGCAAATTGGGGAAACCCTGGTGACAGACAATGGGGGGAAATAAAAATGTTGTTCGCGCCTTTCACCAGGGGGGGATGGCCATGTCCCCGCCTGGCGCAAGGTTCAATCTGTTTGGAAAAGGGTTTTGATCTTCCACCCATCTTCAGAAGATTCTGAAAATGGCCAAGGAAACTGTGCATGCACTTCATCCAATTTTACAAAGCCAGGAACACCCCCCCGAGTTTCAGCGGCAAAAAACGGCCCCCCCCCAATTTTTTCGCTGATATCGAGGGTTTTTCCTTTTGGAATTCCGGGCCTTCACATGTTGGAACCGGGCTTTTAAAAAAAAAGGGAAAGGGGGGTAAAAGATTTTTTTTTATGACCCGGCGGGGCAGGGGTACTCCCCTGTGTAACTTTTTATGGGCAGCCAGTGGGCCCCGCCCCCCATTTTTTTTTAATTTTTTTTAACCTTGGGGGTTTGTGAGGCCATTCAAGGGGGCGACTTATTTGTCAGTCCCAGGACTAAGGGGGAATAACGTCATTCCCCTGCTTCATATCCCGGAAAAGAAGCTGAAAAATCTGTCTGGGGGGGGGAATGGGACGTTTGGCCGGAAAAACATCCGCGGCCACCAAGGTCCGGGGGGGATGAAAAAAGGGGTAGGAGGAGGAGGAGGGGGGACATTTTGGGGCAAAAACAATTGTCTGGGGAAAATGAGTGGATTTTTTTCCCCAGGTAACAAGAGGGGGTGGAGAAAAAGCAGCCCGGAGGAGGGAGATGGGGATAAAGGAAAAACGAGGGCAGTTTACCCGCAAAACATCGTGGCAGTATTAAAATGGAGATGGAGGCAGGGGCCCCTCGGAGTCACTTGGGCAGATGGCCCACAGCATGTGTTTTTGGCCTGGTTTTGGACCCCAGAAATAGTAGCATCCGGCAGAGGGTTTGACTTATGGCCTCCACCCTATTGGCCCCTTGCTAGCGGTCCAAAATGGGGCCTTTTTCCCAGCTGCTGAGAGGGGGGGACAAACTAAATTACTATAGGGCAATCCCCCGGGTGGGCATTTCCCCCCCGTTGCCTATGTGGGGGCATTTTCCCTCCTTTTGACAGGTTTTGCCCGGGGGAGGGGGTTTTTCCCCGGGCGTTTCCGGGTTTACTCCCGGGCGGCTCTGGGGGGAAGGGTGGGGGTTTGATTTTTTGGGGCTTTTACCAGTTTCCTCACCCCCCCCCCCCCCCCCCCCCCCTTTTAGCAATCCAAAAGTCTGGGTCATGATGAAAAAGCTTCCTTCCCCCCCGCCCAGGGGAGGAGGGCAGCCGCCAGAACCCAGCAGGCCCTTGGAGCAGTCCTGAAAGCAAAGGTGGTGGCCTATTTGGGACAGCCCCTCTGCCACCCCGGGTTTCCAAGGATCCGCTGGATTACGGGCCCAGCCAAAAAATGGATGTGTGGCCGAAAAATCTTCCCGAGTTTATGCCCCCCGGGAAAGGAAACCCTGTTTCTGCCCGGCCCAAGTAGTGGGCATCAGAGCGGGGTTTTTCCCGGTGTGGCGGGGGCATCGTTCCCCCAAGGGGAAAAACCCGTTTGTCCACGGGAAATGTGGAAGGGGCTGATTTTTTGTCAAGATGAATCGGGCGTGGATCGGCCAGGTTTTCCCAACCCAAAATCCTTAGGCGTCAGACTCATCAGCCCTGAAAACCCCACCCCCAAAATGTGAGAAATGGTCCCGGGGTTTAAACTACCCGGCCCCGCCCCTATTCTGATGCCGCCAAAACCCCCCTGATGCCAAAACATCTGCTGCCCGTTTTTTCCTTTGGCCCACCACCATCTTTACCAGGGACTGGATTGCCCCCACCTCCACCCCTCTGTCATTTTTGCCACTCTTTGGACCTCAAAACTGCTGCGGTGTTGGGTGGTGCCGTGACATTTCCCCATTTTGTTTTATTTGCCATCTCGACATCTTTCTGTTTTTCCTCGCCCCCCTCCCTTTCCCCTTTTCTGTAAATTTTGCCACCCCTGTGGCCTACTCCTGTTTTTGCCACCTCCAGAATGTATTTTTGCCACTGCCCGACCTCATGCTGCTGCTGTGGCTGTGCCGGGGGCCTCCCCACGTGTCATTATGCCCCCCTTTTCTGGGTACCTTTAAAGCTGCCCGCTGCCGTGACCTCCACACCCCTTTTCATTTTTGCCACTCTGTGGGGCCCACTTTCCCGTTTGTGCCCCTCCCTTCTGGGCATTGTGCCCCTCCCTGACCCCATTTCTGCTGCTTTTTGGCTGCTGCCCGGCCCTCCACACTTTGGGCAAGGGGCCACTCTTGGGGCCCCCATGCGCTGCTTTTCGTCACTTCCCCTTTTTGGTTCCCTTTTTGGCCCCCTCTGTGGGGCCTTTTCTCCGGGGTTTTTTCCACCTCCAAAAATTTTCATTGTGCCACTTTTCTTTACCTTTTTTTCTGCTGGGGTTTTTCCTTTCCAAACACCTTCATACTTTTGGGGCATTTTTGCCACTCTGTGGCCTTTTTCCTTTTGTTTGTGCCACCCCCCACTCTCTGTTAAAATTGGGTTTCCCCCCCTGTGGCCTTTTTCTGTTTTTTCCACCTCCCGGGAATTTTCCCTTGTGCCCCTGCCTGACCTTAAAGCTGCCTGTGTGGCTGCGCCCCTGGACCCCTTTTCCCACTTTTGGGACTGTTTCCACTTTTTTGGGCCTAAAGCCGTGCTGCCACTGTCTGGGCCTCAAAGCTGCTGCTGTGGTGCTGGCCCCCTTAAACCTCCAAACTGTGTCATTTGTGCCCCTTGTGGCCTACTCCGTTTTTGGCCCCCCTCCAAGATGTGCCCCATGTGCTGTGGCTGCCGCCCCCCATTCCACACCCCTGTCACAAATGTTGCCAAACCCGAGCCCCCCGCTTGTTTTTTTTTCCCGCTTTTGCTGGCAGGGCTTTATCGGCTACTTCTGGGTTCAGGTTTTTTGGTTTATTTTGCCCTCTTAAATGCCCAGGGAATTTTTATGTGAAGCGATTTTTAAGAGGCCGGGGGAGCAGTCATATGCGGGGTCATACTTTAAAAAACAGCATTGTTTATTGGGGGGAAAAAAAGGGGCAAAAAAAACCAAACCTTCCCCTGCCATATTTAAGCAAAGAAACAACATTCTTCAGACCCTGCAGCTTTTGTTTCAGGGCCCGGGAAATAGCTGTTTTTAACGCGATTCGTCCCCAAGCTTTCGGATTTGAAACAAAATTTTTTCAGGAAAATTTAGCGAAATCAAATGAAAACGGGAAATTTTTTAGAAAATTTGCCCATCTCTAAAAATAATGTATTTGGGAAAATGAATATTTATAAAACTTTTCTTTAAAAGTAAAAAAAAAATGTTAAAAAAAGTTTTCCCTTTTGGGGATTTAAAAAAAAAAGTATTAAAAAAAAAAAAGAAAAAAGTTTTTAAAAAAAAAAAGGGAATTTTTAAAAAAAAAAATAAGGGGGCGTTGCATTTTTTTTGTTGATACCCTTCGTTTTTTTTCCCCCTCTCCCCTTTTTTTTTTCCACCTAAATAAAACCCATTGGGGGTTTTATTTTGCGGGACAAGATGTATATCTAATGTGTTTTTTTACTTCTATAGAATATACTGGGAAACCGAAAAAATTCCAAGTGGGAAAAATTGTGAAAAAAAAGTATTGTGCCATGTTTGGGTGTTTTGTTTTTTGGGGCATTCATTCTTCAGAAAAATAAAGTATTATCTGTATTCTTGGGTTGACAGACCCCCAATACCAAACAGGGGGGGGGTTTTTTCGTATGTTTTGGTACCGTAAAAAAAATTCCAAACATTTTCTATTTTGAAATTCGCACCAGGGCGCCATTATGTGCGACTAATAATTTGTTTGTGTAAACCTACGGACGTCAGTGGGGGCATTTTTTGCGGGCTGAATGCACTTTTTATTGCTACATTTTGGAAGCATGCGACATATTTGATCACTTTTATTCCAGTTTTTATGAGACGTGAAATGCCCCAAAAAAACGCATGCGGCGATACCCAACGTGTAACTTTTTTATTTTTTTTTTTTTTTATTATTTGTAAAATGGCAAAAAGGGGGGGGTTTGAACATTTTAATATTTTTTTTTTTATCTTAAAAAATTTTTTTTTTTTTTTTTTATTTTTAACTTTTAAAGTACCTAGGGCGCTTCACTAAAAGGGGGCGCGATTTAATACAGCCTAATGCTTGCATAACAAAAGCATTAGGGGTGTACCGAGCTGGGTTTTCCCCACTTCCTGCCTGGGGGCCGGAAATGGGGGAAATTTAAAAACATGGGAGCGATTGGGGAAACCTTCACAAGGTTCCCCTGCCATGTTTCTCGATTTTGGGCTAAGCGATCTCACTGCTGAGTCCCATCGGAGGAAGAACGGTGGTGGGGACCGTTTTTCTTGTTAGATGCAGAGGGCTAGGGGTTTTAAACAGTGGGAGCGTTCGGCACCGCCCCCCGCGCTGTAACCGTTGGGTGTTAACTGCAATTAGCCGCTAACACCCGCCAGTGTGTTTTAGGAAACAAAACGATCCCCTGCAAAAACTCCCTTTGCGACCCCGGGGGTATCATATGTCCAGGGTCGTTAAGGGGTTAATCAACACTTTTAAAATAAAAAAAAAGCATCTATTTGCCGCGTTGTGGCCCAAAAAAGTGAGCCTTCAAATTTTCCGAAAAAAAAGAAAAAGAAAGTCGTTGTGGCCCATTTTACCTGAAAACCCAGGAAGATTGCCCCTAAATGTTTTTGGGTTAAATGTAATTCGGTGTGTGCCTGCCCGTCTTCTGCAGACATTCAAAATCATGAAAATAAATAGAGATCAGACTAGGCCTTGGGGACCTGACTTTGTAAGTAACCAAGATAACCATCAAAGTTATGCAGATCAACTCGACATGTGCTACAGCGTCAGCTGTTATACTTATGCTCTTCCTCACCTGTCAGCCAGCAAATGTAGAAAGAAATGTCACTTCACTATGGTACAAACATAATGGTGACCTTACCGGTGAGAGCATTGGGAGGCTAGTGATATCCTCTCAACAGTAAGGGTCACCATTATGTTTTTCCCTTGAAAATGACATTTTTTTCTTATTTTTGGTTGCAGCCAAACCAGTTAGGGGATGTTCAACCCGGGTTTTTTTGGGGCGCATTATGCCCCATATTTTACCCTTAACGCGAAACGCGCGCCGCAATTACGGTAATCCATAGCTCTCATAGAGAACTATGGATTACGTGTCGTCCCCCCATGCGTACAATATGATCATGATAAGTGACGTCAATTATTTGCAGCGATTACGGGGCAGCGCGAGTCCCAAAACACACGGCGTAATTACGCCGTGTGAACATACCATTAGACTGCACACACTGTTTGTGTTTCCCATGGACACACAAGCAGTGTAGTGAACGCAACAGTCCTAGGAATACAGTCCTAGGTATTCAGGTCATATGCCCTGGATCCCCGGGACATCGCAAAAAGTCAGGACACCTGGAACGGCAAACATTGTCCACAAATAGAGACTGTCCCACCCAAATCAGGATGGTTGGGAGGTATGAGCGTGGTGTAGAGTTTTGCAGAGTTTGGTGTGTTGGAGTCTGTAATGTCTACATCCAGGGTTGGAATGGAACTACAAACCAGCCCTGGCAATCAAGTCCAAACAGCCCATCTACAAGATTTCGCCATCTATATGGGAAAAAATGTTGTGCAATGCAACTAATTTCGCCTGACTCCCAGGCACTACTCCCCAAACATATAATACACACAATAGAAGAAAAACAGAAGTGGAAAATAAAACCACCCCATCACACTGCACCTCAGAAATGAATTTCATCACATACTGAACCCCAAATATGAATTATGTCACATACTATATCCAAAAAATTCATTATATTGCATGCCATACACCAGAAACTAACTACACTAGACAAGGAACCCCCAAGAAATTAAATACATTGCAGCGCTGGATCCCAGGTGAGAGGAGAGTGAGGACGTCGGCAGCGCTGGATCCCAGGTGAGATGAGAGTAAGGACGGTGGTAGCTGCTGGATCCCAGTGATAGGAGAGAGAGGACAGCGCACACGCTGATCGAGAGTGAGAAGGAGAGTCTGAGGACTTGCGCAGCGACTGGATCCACCTAGATAGAGAGGAATTGAGGGACAGACGCAGCGCTGGATGAGAGGTGAGAGAAGAATGAGGACAGCGCAGCGCTGGATCCCAAATGAGAGGAGAGTGAGGACGGTGGTAGCGCTGTATTTCAGGTGAGGGGAGAGTAAGGACGGTGGTAGCCAGGTCGTTGACTAGGGCCACTAAACAACCGGGCTCGGGCCCTTTGATGTTTTCCCTGTTCTCATTTGTGACTGAGGATTTGTTTTTACAGAGAAAAACCTTCTGGTTCCTGTCACTAATTATTTCTGCAACATCCCACACAGATCCATCCATTCTCCTCGGCAGTCACTGTAACACGTAAAAACACCATGACAAATTATACTTTTTCAGAACTTCTCACCTTCATATGACAATACCCTAAAACAGTCACCACATAATCCACCGATACATGGAGCAAATCTACAGACAGTGACTTGCGTTTACTAAAAACACTCCTACAAAACCAAGACCACAAAACTGATTACTACTTAAGGCACAAATAATCCATGCCAGACCCTGACCGAACACGACCCCCACATGTGACCACACAGCTGTACACCGGCTCTGATATACATATACCACAGCCATACAGTGACCCAGAATAGATGGGTAGAGTACTAGTTGTATGTAGACTCGGCAGACATAATAAGTGATTATCACTAGCAGTTACATTTAGTGACATCACAGGAGACGTTCTTTTCTGATCGAGCGTCGTTCACTTTCCTTTCTTCTCCATCCTGTTACCTCACTTCATGCTGTATTGCTCCCGCCAATACTCGACTGAGCTAGATTTGGACACAAATAACACAACGAAATTATTTAGAATCCTCACATTTCCAGCAACCATCCTTAATAGTAGGTATAGCAGTCTCCCTCAGTGATATATACGGAGGCACTGCGCGAAGCAAGTATAATGGGGCCAACAGGCAGAGATATGGGGCCCACAGGACAGAATGATATGTGGGGGCCACAGGCAGGGTATATAGGGGCCACAGCAGGTATATGGGGCACTGAGGCATAAAAAAAGAATAAGGATGGCAAGTGAGGCAGTAGAAGTAGAGACACTGAGGCAGGTATATAAGAGCACTGATGCAGTATATAGGGGCACTGAGCGCGAGACAGTATATAGGGGCCACAGCAGGGTATAGGGGGTGCACAGAAGTGATAGGTGGGCACAGGAAGTATATGGGGCCACCCAAGGCACCCCAATATATAGGGTCATGCTACAGGTAAATAATGGGGGCCACAGGCAGTAATTATGGGACACACTGAGGCAGATATAATAGGGCCTACATGCAGGTATATGGGCCAAAGGCAGTAATAATAGGGTCACAGCAGGTGTAAGTGGATCATTGAGGCAGTATATGGGGCACTGAGCAGTATATGAGATGGCCACAAGCAAGTATATAAGGGCACACTGCGAGGCAGTATAAGGGGGCAGAGGCAGTATAATGGGGGGACCACCTAGGCAGGTATATGGCGGGGCCACAGGCAGTATATGGGGGCACAGGCAGGCTATAGGGGCACAGGCATCATATGGGGGCCACAGGCAGGGATATGGGGGCCACAGGCAGGGATAAATGGGGGGGACAGGCAGTATATGGGGGGGTTCACAGGCAGTATATGGGGGCCACAGGCAGGTATAAAAGGCCACAGGCAGCATATGGGGCCACAGGCAGGCATTATAGGGGCAAGGCAGTATATAAGGGGCACAGACAGGGATATGGGGGCCACAGGCATCATATGGGGTCCACAGGCAGGGATATGGGGGCCACAGGCAGGCATTAATAGGGGCAAGGCAGGGATCCCGATAATGGGGAGCCACAGGCAGGCATTATAGGGGCACAAAGGCCAGAGGATTATGGGGGCACAGGCAGGCATTATAGGGGCACAGGCGGTATATAGGGGCACTGAGGCCCGGTAAACGCTATAAAAATAACAACATTATTTACTCGCCTTAACTCCCCCGGCGAGCGCGCTCCGTTTCCCCTTCAGCCCGAGCTCCTCCGGCAGCTCCTTCGGGCGCACGGCCCCTTTATGCGCTGTGCGCCAGGACAGGGCAGCGTCGCGATGACGTGATGTCATCGCTGACGCTGCGGGCTGAGGCGCACGGGGCCGCGGGGGTCCTCAGCGCTGTGGAGGACCGGCAGCCTCGCGGTGTTGTAGGACTGGGGTCCGAGCTGTCTGCGGGGCAGGGAGCGCTCGCTCTCTGCCCAGCAGATCGAAGACTACCAGCTATGTGTGCGTCAGCGGACCGCACATGCAGTGAAGAAGCCAGTCGGTGTGCTCCAGGCCAATCGCAGAGGCTGGGAGCCTGGGGACTCGGGGCACAGGGGGGTTTTTTCGGGGCCCGAGCCCGAATAAATCAGCTACTAGCAATGCCCTTGTGTAGCGCTGGATTCGGTTGGAGAGGATACGTGAGGCAGCGCAGGCTGGATCCAGGTCGAGAGGAGAGTGAGGACAGCGCGGCTGGATCCCAGGTGAGAGGAGAAGTGAGGCAGTGCAGCGCTGGTCCCAGGTGAGAGGAGAAGAGTGAGGACAGGATGCAAGCGCTGGATCAGGTGAGAGGAGGTGGGGAAGCGCAGCGCTGGATCCAAGGTGAGAGGAGAGTGAGGACAGCGCAGCGCGGATACAGGTGAGAGGGAGTTGAGGGACAGTTTGCAGGTGGCATCCCCAGGTGAGAGGAGAGTGTGGGACAGTGCAGCGCTGGATCAGGTTGAGCGAGGAGAGTGGGAACAGCGCAGCGCGGGATCCCAGGTGAGAGGGATTGTGGTTTTGAGAGGAGAGTGTGGAAGCGCAGCCTGGATTCCAGGTGAGCAGGAGAGTGGGGACAGTTGAGGCTGGAATGAGAGGCTGGAGAGAGAGAGTAGAGTGACCATGCCGCAAGCGCTGGATCAGAGTGAGAGGAGAATAAGAGTAAGGGGACAGCGCAGACGCATGGATCCCAGCAGGTGAGAGGGAGACGTGGGAAGCGCAGCGTGGATCCAGGTGATGTGGAGAGTGGGGACAGCACTAGCGCTGGATCCAGGTGAGTGGAGAGTGGGGAAGCGCAGCGCTGGATCTCAGGTGATGAGGAGAGTGGACGGGACGGTGGCAAGGCTGGAATCCCAGGTGAGGAGAGTGAGGACGGCGGCAGGTGGATCAGATGAGAGGAAAGTGGGGTTGGGGGGAAGCGCAGCGCTGGTTGAGAGGTGAGTGGAGACATGAGCGACAGCTGCAGCCGGGTTCAGGAGGGCGGGAAAAGAATTTTGGTGCCTAGGCAAGTACAGCCAATTGCGCCCCCTTGCTCCCAAAAAATTGTCACACCCCCACACACACAAATAATTCCTCCTCACCCCTGCGCCAGGTCCTGTCACTAATTTTCTGCACATTGCGATCGTTCCATCTCCTCTGCAGTCACTGACACATTGTAAAACTAGCCCTGAGAAAAATTAGCATCTTTCAAAATCGCTGCCCTCCATTTGACAGTGTATAACCTAATAAACATTACTAAATTATCCACCGATACTATGGAGAAAATTACCAATACCGAATGATTGTTACTAAAAACCCTCTCTAACAAACCAAGACCCAAAATATTACTACTTAAGGATCAAAATAATCTGCCAGACCCACATGTGATACAGTGTACATAGCGCTAGATAAAATATACCACTCATACAGTGACCATATAGTGGTAGATACTAGTTGTATGTAGACGCTCTTGCAGAATATACTACGCCATACAGGGGCAGATTACGTGGTAGATATTGTTGTATGTAGGCCTCTGCAGACATATAAGTGATTAAATGCAGTTACATTTAGTGACTCACCGGCGGAGTTTTTTGATTCAGCGTCGTTTACTTTCTTTATTTCTCCATGGGTTACACCTTCATGCTGATTTTCCAACCAATACTCGTCCATGGAGGATTTGACACAAATATCTTAGAATCCTCAATTATCCAGGTATATCCTTACATTATAGGTATATAGAGTCCCCTCAGTTAGGAGAGGGTATATATGTCCTTCTCAATTAAGCAGGTACTTATATAGGTCCCCCATAGTTAGGCAGGTATATGATATGCCTCTCAGTCAGGAGGTATATATATATGTCTCATCAGTTCAGGCAGGTATATAGATTTTGTCCTTAGACAGGTGAGGTATATAATATAGGGGCATACAGGCAAGTATAGTTATAGATATAGGGGCACTCTCAGGAGGTATATTGATATGGGCACTCTCAGGCAGTTATATAGAATAACAGTGGCAATTCAGAGAGGTTTTAGAGGCATGAGGCAGGTATATAGCTATAGGGGCTCCGGCCAGGTATTAGGTGCACCAGGCCAGGTATATAGTATAGGGGCTCAGGCGAGATACTATGAGGCGGCACACAGGCCAGGTATTATAGACATAGGGGCACTTCAGCAAGTATATAGATTAGGGGCACTCTCAGGCAGGTAGTATTGAATATAGGGGCACTCTCAGGCCAGTTATATAGATATCAGGGGCCTTAGGCAGGGTATATAGAGGCAATGCAGGCGGTATTATAGCTATAGGGTCAGGCAGGTTTATAGGTGCACACAAGGAGGTATATAGCTATTGGGGCTCAGGCGATATATAGGGGCAACGGCAAGGTATGCTATAGGGGCTAGGCAGGTATATAGGGGGCACACAGGCAGGTATATAGCTATAGGGGCAAGGCAGGTATATAGGGCTCAGGCAGGCATATAGGGGTCAGGCAGGTATATAGGGTACTCAGGCCGCTTTATAGGGGCAACAGGCAAGCTTTATAGGAGGCACAGGAGGTATATAGAAGATAGGGGCTCAGGCAGGCAAATTCGGGCTCAAGGCAGGTATATAGGGGCTTCAAGCAGGCATTATAGGGGTTTAGGCAGGCATATAGGGGCTCAGGCAAGGCTATAGGGGCTCAGGCAGGGCTATATAGAGATAGGCTCAGGCAGGTATTAGGGGCTCAGGCAGGTATATAGGGGTACTAAGACAGGTAACCAATTTAACAACATTAATACTCACCTTACCCTGCTTCGGATGCACATCTTTTATTGTCCTCTTCTTTACAGCCGCGTGTTCTCTGGCGAGCTCTCGGAGTGCACGGCCTATGTCGGGCAGTGCGTATGAGGGAGGCCAGCTCGCATGGAATCACTTCATCGCGTCGCGCCCAGTGAAGCAGCAGGGGCCGTGCGGGTCCTCAGGCTATGAGACCGGCGGGCCCGTGTGTCGGACGGAGCGGTGCGCACTGTGTGGAGCAGTGAGCCTCGCTCTTGCTACCGCAGAAGAAGCACGCCGCACGCTGTATGTGCGGACACACATACGTAAAGAGGGCGACGGCGCTCCAGGCCCCCGGCAACGACATGGAGCCCTGGCGAGTGTTCGTGGCCCCTGTAGCGCCCCTTAGGGTCAGGCAGAGGTAGGACCACCTAGACGATCGAGTACTTTGCTACCCGTCGTCCGACTGGTCTCAGGTGAGAGGAGAGTGGGGACAGCGCAGCGCTGGATGAGAGGTGAGAGGAGAGTGAGGACGGCGGCAGCGCTGGGTCTCAGGTGGAGGAGGAGAGAGGGACAGCGCGAGGTGGATTCCAAGTGAGAGGAGAGTGAGGACGGCGGCAGAGCTGGATCTCAGGTGAGAGGAGAGTGAGGACAGTGCACTGCTGGATCTCAGGTGAGAGGAGAGTGAGGGCAGCGCTGCGCTGCATCCGAGGTGAGAGGAGAGTGAGGACAAGCACAGACGTGGATCCAGGTGAGAGGTGAGTGAGGACAGCGGCAGCGTGAGTTTTCAGGGTTGAGGGGGAGAGTGAGGACCGTGCGAGGCTCGGATAACAGGTGAGAGGGAGTGAGGGAAGTGCGCGCTGGATCCCAGTGAGTGGGAGAGTGAGGACGTGCAGCGCTTGGATCCAGGTGAGAGGGAGTGTGGAGCGGTTACAGTGCTGGGTTCCCAGGTAGAGAGGAGTGTGAAGGGCGGCGGCAGCCGCTGGGTTTCAGGTGAGGGGAGAGTGAGGACAGTGCAGCGCTGGATCCCAGGTGAGAGGAGAGTGAGGACAGTGCAGCGCTGGATCCCAGGTGAGAGGAGAGTGTGGAGGGTACAGTGCTGGATCCCAGGTGAGAGGAGAGTGAGGACGGCGGCAGCGCTGGGTCTCAGGTGAGAGGAGGAGTGGAGGTGCGTGGCAGCGCTGGGAACACTGGTGAGAGGAAAGTGAGGACGGCGGCAGAGCTGGATCCCAGGTGAGAGGAGAGGTCGTGGGGGTACCAGTGCTGGATCCCAGAGTCGAGAGAGAGGTGAGACGGCTACGCAGCGCGGGTCTCTCAGGTTGTAGAGGAGAGAGAGTGGGGGTTAAGTTGTGAGTTCAGATGAGAAGAGATGTGAGGACGGCACGGCGGCAGCACTGAATCCCAGGTGAGAGGAGACCGAGGGCAGCACAGCTCTGGATCCCAGGTGAGAGGAGAGTGAGGACAGCGCAGCTCTGGATGAGAGGTGAGAGGAGAGTGAGGACAGAACAGCGTAATAATGCCCCCTGGAGGACTTTATGGGGGGAACAATATAAAAAATCCACAAAAGTCACTAAAACAGCTACTTCTAGCGCTGCTCCGATGACCTTAAACCCTTCCTCACAGCAGGTTATATTAATATTCTTTTCTTTCCTCCCCATTTTCTACGGTGTTCAGCACACGGGATAAATTATGTTATATTTTAATAGATCAGACTTTTATGAACGCGGCAATTTTCAATTCATGTGTACTTATTTTATTTGTAAATGCAAAGTGGGGTGATTCTGATTTTTATCTTTTTTTATTTTTTTAATAAGGTTTTTGCTCGCTAACATTTAGCCCCCATAAGGTAGGTTTATACAGAGTAAAGCGGCACGTACCTGCGTGCGCCGCCGATATAACTGACTGTGAGAGTGCACATGGCAGCATTGTAACTTTCAAACAGTGCTCCAGCGACACAATTCACGCTTCCACTTTCTCTGACATGTCACTTCTTTTTAGGGGCAAGGACTGTGCATCAGGGAAAAGGCTTTAAAATCATAGCACTCAATGAATGAGTACTATGATTTTACCATACTTGCGTAATTATGCCTTAAAGGGGTTGTCTCACTACACTGATTCATCTCACCTCAGTCCTGTTTTCTTGGTTTCATTTTGAATTCAGTGGTGTATTGATGGTTTCCCACGAGACTTGCAGTAGAAGCCAGGTATTTGCTATAGCAAACAGTGACTGGCAGCCTATTCAGGATAGATCAAAACAGGTCTGTAGCTATAGCGACCTGAGGAGCTTGATGCAGCCATACAAGAGTGGGTATCTAGGAATAGGTAGGACAACTGTTATGGGACACATATTACAAAGTGATTTGTTTTTGCAAGATAATTAAACAATAAAAGCAATCCTTGTATGTGAGTACCCTTTAAGTAGGCCATGTTGAAACCTTACCTTATGGTGCTTGACCACTAGGAGGTTCAATTGTCTCTACACCCTCCTGTATAAACAATTCAGAAAGGTGTACAAAGATGACAGTTCTATTAGAAGGAAGTAATAGAAACAAAAACATGGCAGCTAAGGAAGTCTTCATCAGGCTGCCACATTAATGGATTGGCATCCCACACTGTTCTGTGCCAGTTCCCAGTACATGGGAGCAGTTGTGTTGGCTGTATGCTCTCATAGAAAAGAGTTGTGCACAAGTCAACCGGTGGAGACATGTTAAAAATACTGACTCACTCAAAATCCAAAAATCGTACTTTAAAAAAGATGAAAACTTGACAAATATTATATATACTAGAGTAGTAGAAGCGACTTTTTCAGCACATTTTTTTATACAAATTTTCTATGTATCACAAAGTAACACTCACCTCATCCCCAAAAGTCTCGTAGTGTACTTTAGGAACTGTGATGAAGTACACCGAGGGGGGGTCATGTGATGCTGCTCAGTGTATGAAGAATTTCTGCAGTACTGGTTGTGGATCACGGCGGGATGGATTGAGCTGAAGCCAGAGCTGTGTATGTGTGGTGCTATATGTGCCTGCCAGAGCTGTGTGTAATGTGCATGTAGCAGGGCTTATGTGTGTAATGTGCATGTAGAGGAGCTGTGTGTGAATAATGTGGCTTAATTACTGGGGACAATCAATGCCATACATCGTGGCACCAAGTCCTTAGTTCCTGCTCTTTGCTCGGCTGTCTGTCATGGTTAATAGAAGGGGAATCACTTACTTAAATTGATGTATTTCCTACTTAGTTATACTCGAGTAATAAGTGTTTCACAGTTTTTTGTGGTCAAAATTAGGTGCCTCGGCTTTATTCAGGTTGGCTTTTACTCAAAATTATATACAGTAATAATACAAAAAAATATTACAATCTTAACTCAATTTTTAATGATGTTTGTTCACACGTACAAATAGTATATTTACGGAATGAGGATCATATTAGAATATAAGTAACAAAATAAAACAAAATTACTTTATTAACAATGAAGTTTGTTTCTGGTGGAGTTTCAGTGTACTCTTGTCAGCGTTGGTAGATGCTCACAGGACTGAGAAAGGATATTTGGTGCTTGCTTAGGTAAATCAGGCACTTAGCGCACCCCAATGGAAAATTCAGCCTCACTCACATACATTCCTGGTGCCCCTTTTCTTGCCAGGATCGAGAGTGGTGCCCATAGGTGATCAACTACCTCGCCTATTCCATTGTCTGGTCTTGATATTCACACAGCTGGTGGTTCTGGTGCCAACCTACTAGTTATATTAGGTGCTCATAAAGGTGTTTTAGCCTCTATGTGCAAACTAGTTTGGATATATCAAATTGTTTTTAAACATACTTCAATAAATCTGCCCATATCTCGTTTCCTCAGGTCCTTTAAAGGAGAATACCAATTGCAGCATCTCTCATTCAGTAATTATAAGATTACACTGCACAAGCCATTTATTTTGGGAAGGGGTTTTTTTTTATACGTGACTATCATTCAACTTCTTAATAATATCATTATGACTGCCACAGTAGTGCTGGGAAAATTATTACAAAACCAGTATTCCCATCCTAAAGTGCCGGGTTCTTTTGTTGGTATTGAAAAATTTATATAAAGTTGTTACAGCTGAAGAGCATAAGGTCAGTGCAGGTAGGGTTTCAACGAGGGTCAGGAATGTAGCAGATGGGTGGCACTGGCACTGGAGAACACGCAGAATTGTTAATTGTAAGAATGGACACAATAATTGGGGTGAAGATTGCTGGAAGAAGATCCCTAAAATAACCTAGCCCCAAGGTCATTGGCTGGGGAAGAATATATGATGTTGCGCTGGCCCTTTTAAATCAAATAGTGAACAGCGTGTGGGATGGGGGGCCATCACTAGTGACCAGAAGAGACAGCATGTTTGGTAGAAGCCAGAAGGAGAGGAAACTGGTGAGCATGTGGGCCAGCAGAGGAGAAGAACGGGACGGGTGAGTCCCCACATGGGGAAGCTGGGCCAGGGAACTTGCGTGACCCCAGACAGAGAACCAGACCATGGCGCAACCCATCCCAGGAACCAGAGAATGAGTGTGACCATGGTCTGGGTGTACCATACCTTGCATAAGCCACTGAGAATAAAATTTGCAAGAAACAAGGTCGTCGTGTTGATTCACAATGGCAGGCTGATCTTGTTAGTATGACTGACTATTCAAGAGATAACGGTAGCATACAATACATGTTATCTGTAATAGATTTACTATCAGAATATGCTTGTGTTTGGATTAATAGGACAGAAGACTGGTTAAAGTGTTGCTAGAGCTTTTGATCTGATTTTTGAAAATGACCACCAAGTTCCGCAAAAATTGCAACCAGACAATGGCTGAGAATTTATGAATAATGAAATGATGAGAATGTGTAAGGCCCGCAATGTACAGCACTGTGAAAGCTGCCTTGGTGGACGATAAAAATCCTATATTAAAAACAAGAATGTGGCATTCATTGCCCGCAAAAAATCATAACCCTTTTCGATTTATAATATTGATCTGGACTTGGTCGGTACTTAGTACAATTCACAACTAACACATACATTTGAAACAGACATGTGATTGTGACAAAAACTAACTATTTAAGGAAATCTGTAAACCTGAACTTTAAAGGGGCTTTCTCACTTAAAAAATCATATCTGTGATGATGGCGATAGTAAAAAAAAAAGCACTTTTGCAATTGGTTTATGTAACCTAAATAATTAGTTATACGCTGAGAGCTAATTTGTGTGTGTCTAGAGCTACTTCTGCAGCGTCAGGTTGGGCCACGAACCTTTAGCTGTGATTGGCTGTCTGATATTTAGTTCAGACTCTGGTCACACCATGCCTCCTGTCCTGTGATTGGCTGTCATGTCCTCTCTGTGCTTACCTGCTCCTGAGCTGTATGAAACAGGCTGCTTCTGCTCTCTGTGTCGGTGCTGGCAGTCTGTGTCTGTGTTCTCATTGTCTTCTTCTCACTCCCCCCTTAGATAAGTGAGGCCTCCTCTGCTCCTCTCTCAGTGACAGCTCTGATGTGAAGGATCTGCGCAATTACTGAGTAACTTTAACTGCTACATATACTCCCCCCAAAAACATAACACAGCTTCTAACACTCTGCTCCCCCCACCTAATTAAAACACCCACCATGTACAACTTAGCATCTCCTACCATATAAAACACCTTATGCCTTGGCTGGACCCCTATTTTGCTATAGGGCAAACTTAAACTCTATCAGTTCTCAATTTATAAAAGCACTAAAACGTAATTTTTTCTATGTATAACACTATTACTCTATACACATATACTTAAAAACTGATTTCAAACAACTCTCAATTAGTCCTTATATTGGTGACGGAATAACTCCCTTTGTCTTATTATCAAGTATGGTGGAACCACCGAATGACAGGGGAACCTCTTATATATACAGTGATTTACTAACTCCAATAAGGGATCCAAAACATCCTACTTGGGCAGTCATCCCAAACGGTACAACATCAGAATCCTCAGAGATGCCAATCAGGAGTAGGATTAATGGGATCAAATACATTATTCCTTTCTGTATCCTGTGCGTGTTAGTGGCCCATGGTATGGGAGCACAGGCCAATGATTCCAAATGGAATACAAATTGCCATCAGTGGTAGAATGGGACAGGCATGTGAACACATATGAAAACTCAATCTCAGGAGCATTCAAAAATGCAAAATGCCATCCCTTTTTTTAGTAACAACCAAGGATTTCTTGAGGGCATCTGGAGGAGAGAGAGAAGGGGAATTATCAGACATAAAAAGGATGGAGCACTACAAAGTGATTAATTAAACAATCTCTCTTATAGGGGGGGGGGGGTACTAAGGAAAATCAAAAACAGGTGTGGATATGACATAACTTTAGCCTTTGCCAGTTTTAATGAGTTTGTATGGGTAAAAGATCAATAATCTCTTTGCTAGAAGGTTGGGGTTTTTGGCTTTACATAAAATCGTAAATGAAAAATTGATGAGCAATCCTTTAGGAAATTAGAGGAAAAAAAAACATTGGGTGATCTTGAAACAATTAGATTGAAGTGGGACGGAGACCCACCCATATTTTAGATATAACCTTGACTAATATTGAACAAATTAGGGAATACGCCTCGATATTACAATAAATTATAGGATAGGTTTGGGAAGTAGAACGCAAGATATAAAGAAAAACTAGCATTAGTCGACAAAAAACCTTCTTCTTTAAATTTAAAATGGGAGGAAACAATTAGTATTGCAGAATTACAACTACAGGGAGATAGTAAACAAAACCCAAGTGACAAGGGTGGGAATATTGTCATTCTTAAATAAAAGTGACTATAGAGCAATGGTTAAGAGAATATTGATGAATCAGGAAACATATGAGTAGGCTTCCAAAAGGATCAATAATCGAGCATTTGAAGGACTAAAAGGATTTTGGACTGGGTATTGAGAAAAATTAATTACTGAAGATGAGAAGAAGAAATTATTGATTAAATGTTGAATCCTCTATTGTACCTTTTATGCATTACCAAAAGTGCATAAAGAGGTTGTGCCGAATACCAGGAAGAACCGATAGGGGGGTTTTCTCAGGTAGAATAATTTTACACAGGCACCCAGCACATATGTTGACCGTTTACTGATGCCCTTTGTTCACGGCCTTCCTTCATATAATATAACAAAGACACGAAGGATACTGTGATGAGAATTAACGATACTAGTAATGAGTGAAAGTACACTTCTTGCAGTTTAGACGTAGAAGCCCCTATTATAGTAACATCAGACTGACTGGGCCTGAGAGCAAATCAAAGTATTTTTATAATATATGAGGTAACACTATTTAGGGAACATAATGATTTTGTTTTACAGCTATTGGCATTTTGTTTTGACAGCATAGTATTTTTTGTTTGATGCCACTTGTTTATTTCACAGATAGAAGGGAGCAGCCATAGGGCACGTCTGGGTGCGCCAAGCTTTGCTATTTATTTTTAGGTTGGTGGGAGGGATGCTATTGTTTTTTCTGAAACACTTTCAAATATTCAACAGATCGGATTTTATTTTGGGGGGTTTATTGTTGATATATTGATTTTTTGTGATGGTAGTGAAGAAATTATTTAAGGATTTTGTATCTGACTCAATGATAATGAAATTGAGTGAATTTCACTTTTGAAATTCATGAGGAGAAGATGAAAATTAAAATTAATTTTTTGGATTTCCTTATGTTGAAGCGACTTCCAAAGACTATTTGGGGGAAGGAAAAATACGGCCACACTTTTCTACGTGGTATCACTCTCCTTCAGGAAGAGGATTCCCATAGGCCAATTTCTTAGGGACGTCGTAGGAACTGCGCTCTACATTGAGCTTTTCAATAGAAGATGTTATTAAGTTTAAAAAATAGTTTTACGATTTAAGGCAGAGCGTTATCCAAAGAAATGTCTGAGGAAGGCGTTTATGAGGCTTTGATCGTGGACAGAGGACATTTATTTAATCAGTAAACAAAAGAATGCGAAAAAATGATTTAATTTGTGGTATAGGTACCTTTGATGATAAAGCCAATGAAAATGAGAGGTTATACTTGAAGACAATTGGCACATTTTGAAAAGAGATCCGATACTCTTAAGGTGAATTCAAAATATCTGTGTCCACATATAGAAGAGGAAAAAATCTTAGGGATGATTTGTGCATAGTCCACTGTGAGAGGAGATAGCCAAAAAAACATTGGTTACAGTCTCAGTTGGTGGTGGACTTATTATCCTTTGTGGAAACTGTTCATTTTGTCAATGTTATATGGAAAACTAAGGAATTGTTAACCCATTGATAAGAGAAGATTTGAGGATAAGACAATTTCTAACTGTTAAACCAGAGGTGTGTTAGACGGGGGTGTTTTATGGGGATTTGTGTACTGCCCTCAAGATCTATGTAGGGAAAAACCATACAGGAGTTTGTCGTCTGGATCTCGAAAATCTGTAGAGTACTATTAAACTAGAGGTGACACTCCCCTAGCAAGACCACATTTTTGGAAGTACATAAACGTGAAATAGAGGTGCTAAAATTTTGGCGGTATCTGGTCGTGAAATAGCTTGGTGAAAGAAGGGCGAATTTGGTTATGTAGTTTTGTTGTAGGGATGAGGAAGATGTATATACAGATCAATTTTTACCCACTTTGAAACCCAAGCCTAATATGAAGGGGCTCTTTTCATTTTTCAGCATTTATTTAATTTGCTCGATTCTCTACTTAATCTTTTTAGGAACACGATATATGTGGTTGAGTATCGGTCAGGTGGTAATAAGCAGGGTGAATATATGGACTATAGGGGCACCAGAGTTCAACATGTTTTTTTTTTTTCTTTTTCTTTTTTTTTTCCTCTATCCCCCCTGCCCCCCTGCCCCACTTTTCTCCTTTCCCCGTATTTTGCAATGATGATAAAAAATTAATCACATGAGGCCAAAAGTTTTTTTTAACAAATTGGGATTATTTTTATTTGGGGTAAAGAATTGGGTGCAAAGAATATACGATTGTACATTTGTTGCTTGAGGAGCAGTTGGGGTGAACCATCATTTTGATAAATTTTTGTTTCTACCAATGCATATATTTTTGGCTAACTCAAAGCAAACGCAAAACAATGATCAAATACATAGAGCATGAATGACTAAAATTTTGCAAAATCTTGTAAATTATGAATGAGGTAATAGCGAAACCGTTGAAAGAATATTTTGGGAGAAGGTGGGGGTTTTTAAATTGAGGAGGGAGGGAGGTAACCATAAGGCCCGGCTTTTTAAAATAAAGGGGAAAATTAGATACAAGGGGAAGAGGTTTTGGGAAAAGAAAAAGATAACAGTGAAAAAGTAAAGGAGCACTTATTTCCCCCAAAGAATATGCATATTAGGGCTAGAGGAGAAAAGGTTTTTTGGGAAATGAAGTTAGTGGTGCTGTAAAAAGTAATACCATTTTCGGGTTGTCCTTCTAGATGAGCCGCGAGGAATAAACTGTAGAGAGAAGTTGGAGGAAAAACCCCTCCGTTAGGCAGAAAAGATTGGGCAGTTTCGGGGGCTGGTGGATGGTAAATGGGCGTAAGCCCCCTAGGGATGGTGAAATTGCCCGGGAATGTGTTTATAAAACGCAGTGCGCACAGCCTCAGCACATGCTTAGTAGCAGCAGGGGAGTAAAAAAAGGGGGAAGGGTTTTTTTGGGGAAACTTGGGGGCCAATTGGGGACCCGATTGGGTGTGTAAAATACGTTAAAAGAAAATGAGAGACCCCAGGGGGCGGACCCTATCCCCCCGTGAAGCCATTTAGTTGTGAAAAAGTTGGGGAGGTAGGCGACATTTTATTTGGATTTCCACCCTTTTAAAGGTCACCCGCGGGAGAGGGTTTCACTGGAAACCTTATATTTTTATGTCCCTCGGATTATGGTGATGTCCAAGTAGGAGTTTTGGATCCCTTATTGGAGTTAGTAAAATCAGTATATATAAAATTCCTTTTTCAATAGGTGGTTTCCACCAGACTTTATAATAGAAAATGATTTTTTCCTTTCACAATAAGAAAAGGGATAATTGACGAGGTTAGAAAATCAGGCATTTAATTTGTGGTATAGAGGTTAAGTGGTATACATAATACAAAGTTACGTTTTTAGTGCTTTATAGATTGAGAAGATAGAGTTTAAGTTTGCCTATGGCAAAATAGTAAATATAGTGATTAAAAGTAACTCTTTGTTCTCTTGCTAGATTCCCATTTTTTTGGAGACTATTTGACAAGTGCATCTTAGATACATGTTTGCCCTGCAGGGCTGTGTGCCCACTTACAGATTCTAGGGCTGTTATGTATGTGTCATTGGCTGTGTGTAACCAGGACTGTATTAGGGAGGCACAGATAGAAATTTAAATTAGAAGAAAGGAAGAGTTGTGGGTTGGATCAGCGCAGCCCTGTGCTGCTGGACACAATGACAAGATGTCACTTTCTGTAATATTAGTGGCCTGTATTTACAACTTTTTTTAACAATACAGGTGTTCTAGTTAGAAGGATTGCTTGTGGAGCCTGGGAGGGAGGTCACAGCTCTGCAGATATGAGAACTGACCATTGTAGGAGGTCTGCAGAGCTGTGACATCCACTCCCTCCCACTGCTCACACATAATGGTGATGATGACTCAGGAGGGACCAGGGAGAGAGGTATGATAATGTCACCACTCTTCAGTGAGGAAAGACATGCCTACTGGGAGGAGAGTCAATAAAACCGATTTTTACAATCGATGACCATGTAAGAATTCGGTACTTTTTAGGAATTTTCAGTAAAGGCTTTGAACAAAGTTGCACGGTTGAAATTTTTATCATCAACATCTTCACACTGTCTGATTTCAGTGCTGACTGGGAAGATTGACTTTTGCCACACCTGTCTGTGTTATGCTATCTAATGCTAGGCTGCAAACACTTGAGACTGATTGTGATTGACAGCTGCATTCGCTATTCAGTCTGGGTTCTGTGTGTCTGGATGGCAGAGGGCTGGCTCAATCCCAGTATGGGCTGGAACTCCTATATAAGATCACTTTTGACTTGGAGCTGGTCATAGTCCTTGACTTGAACTGGTGCACTTTTTCTATTGTTGGATTTTGACCTATTTGCCTGTTTTTCTGACTCTGCCTTTGCCGATTGTTTTGCTACCCTTTTGCTCCCTCTGGCTTTGACCTGGTTTGTCTGACCAATATGTTGTTGTGTTTGTCTGTCTGCCGGTCATGTGTTCCAACTATTCCACCTATTTAGGCTAAAGACCATCGTCCAGTTGTCAGCGATCGCCTAGGGTTGGGAGGGCAAGTAGGCAGGGACAGATTTGGGGGGACCTAGTGCTAGGGCTCATCGTTTGTCTGACCCTGTGTGTTCATCTGTTCTGGAGGTCTTTGACAGAGGAAATACATAAATTATCTCTGGATGAGAAGCGTGTCACCAGGATAGAAAAAATACTGAAAAAAAAGACTCTTATCAGGTAAAACTCTCTATTTTATAAAGGGGCACAGATAACCTACACAATTTAACAGAAAACCAGTTGATGTCTGTATAAAAAGGAGGATAGAGTTTTTTTTATATAACATTTTTAGAGATGGGCGATTTTCTCAGAAATTCGGTTTCGGTCCACTTCGCCGAATTTTACGACAAAATTCGTTTTTTTTTTTTTTTTATTTTTTGGTCCGTATTACTTCGGCACGAATCACAGTTAAAAAACAGCTATTTCCAGGCTGTCCAGAGACTGCAGGTGCTGTAGAACGTTGTGCCATGGCTTAAATATGCAGAGGGAGCTGGTTTGTCTTCAAACATTGTTGAGTGTTTTACGTATGACACGCACATGACTGCCGCCGCACTTAGAATCGCTTCACTATAAAATTCCTGGGCACTTAATAGGGCAAAAAAAATGACCAAAAAAAAACTAAGCGGGAATGTAGCCTGATTAAGTCATGCCAGCGAAAGCTGGAAAAAAACAAGATGAGAGTCAGGTGCACATTAGTGATAGAGTGTGACGGTGACGGCGGGGCAGCCACAGCAGCATGAGGTCAGGCAGTGGCCAACAATGACATTATTGGAGCGGCAAACAGTTTTAGGCCACCAGAGTGGCACATGTTACAAGTGTGGAAGGTCTCGGCGGTGGCAGCAGTATGAGGTCAGACAAGTGGCACAATGACATTATGGAGGCGGAAAAAAACAGTATTAGGGCACAGGAGTGGCACTATCAACACCAGTGGTGGCGGGGTCGACGGCCTGTGGCAGCAGTATGATCGGTCAGGCAGTGGCACAATGACATTTATGGAGGCGGCAAAACAGTATTAGGCCACTGAGTGGCACATTTGTTACAGTGTGGGAGGTCACTCATGGCTGGCAGCAGTGATGTGGTCAGATCAGGACAGTGGCACCAATGACATTATGGAGACGGAAAAACAGTATTAGGCCACAGAGTGGCACATTGATTAAGTGTGGAGGTCACGCAGCAGCAGTATGAGGTACAGACAGTGGCACAATGACATTATAGGAGGCGGCAAGACAGTATTAGGCCCCAGAGTGCACAATCACACAGTGTGGAGGTCACGGCGGCAGCAGTATGAGGTCGGACTGTGACACAATTGGCATTCTGGAGGTGGCCAAAAACTGTATTAGGCACGAGTGGCACAATTCACACAGTGTGGAGGTCACGGCGGCAGCAGTATGAGAGTCAGGCAAGTGGCACAATGACTTATGGAGGCGGGAAAAAACAGTTTTATGCCACAGCGTGGCACAATACACAGTGTGGAGGTCACGCAGGCAGCAGTATGAGTATGAGGTCAGACAGTGGCACAATGACATTATGGAGGCGGAAAAAAAAAAAAAAACAGTATTAAACGCACAGAGTGGCACCAATGATACAGTGTGGATGGTCACGGCGCAGCAGTATGAGGTCAGACAGTGGCACACTGACAAATTCTGGAGGTGGCAAAAAAGGAAGTAGGCCACAGTGTGGAGGGCGGCAGCAGTCCACGGCAGCAGCATGGGTCAAGCGTGCACAATGACACAGTGTGGAGGGGCACGACAGGAGGTTCACAGCAGCAGCATGAGGTCAGAGAGTGGCACAATGACATTCTGCAGGTGGCCAAATAGTATTAGGCCACAGAGAGGCACAATGACTGAGAGCGGAGGTCACGGCGGCAGCAGCATGAGGTCAGGCAGTGGCACAAATGCAATGACAGAGGGTGGAGGTGATGACGGAGCAACAGCATGAGGTCAGAGAGGTGGCACAATGACAATTCTGCAGTGGCAAAATAGGTATTAGGCCACAGAGCTGGCACAGATGACATGAGAGCGGAGGTCACGGCAAAGGGGCAGCAGCATGAGGTCAGGCAGATGGCACAATGACAGAGGTGGAGGTGATGACAGGGCAGGGTAGCAACAGCATCGAGGTCAGAGAGTGGCACAATGACATTCTGGAGGTGGCAGAAAACAGTACCAGGCGCCCCAGAGTGGCACAATGAACAACAGTGTGGACTGTCACGGCAACAGCAACAGCCAGCAGCATGAGACATGAGTGGCACAATGACAGAGTGTTGAGGTGGGGTGGCAAATACCAGTCCCTGGTAAAAGACGGTGGTAGGCAGATGGAGAAAATATCAGCAGATGTGTGGCATCAGGGCGGGTGGCGGCATCAGAATAGTGGCTCGAGGGCAGGTAGTTTGAACCAGACTGACGCCTAAGGCATTGGTGTGAGAAATCCATGGCCGATTCCACGCCTGATTCAATCTTGACAAGGTCAGTCGTTCAACTTTCCCGTGGACAAGCGGGTTATCCTTGGGGTACGATGGCCCCCGCCGCACTGAATAACACCCGCTCTGATGCACACTACTGGCCGGGGGGCAGGACAGCTTCTCACTGCAAACTCGGCAAGTTTCGGCCATCACATCCATTTGGCTGCCCAGTAGTCCAGGGATCTTCTAACTGGGGTGGCAGAGTTTGTCCAAGTAGGCCCACCTGTTGGTTCAGGGAAATGCTCATGTCCTGCTGCTGCTGCTGCTGTGGTGATGCCCTCACATCACTAGGCGGGTGAATGGGTAGCTGGTCATTAGTGACTCCAGGACTTAGGTTACTGCTGATGGAGCTGGTAATGCTCATACCCCCCCACCTTCCCCAGCCAGCCGCGGCAGTAGGTCGTAGAGCGCTGAGGAACCCCGCCGGTCAAGACCTGTCAGAGGAGGGACGATTGCCGCCACATAGGCAGCGGCCAACTGATTAGGAGGGATTTCCCCTATAGTATTTGAGTTTGTCTTCACCTCTCTTGCTGTGGAAAAAGGCTCCAATTTTTGGAGGTAGCTGAGGGTCCTCCAATAGGCGTGGGAGGCAGAAGTCATCCCTCTGCCGGATGCGACCTATTCGGTGTCCATAGCCAGCAAATAAGCTTGCTGCAGGACATCTGCACAACGTGACTCCGGAGGGGTACCTGCACTCCATTTCCACTGTATACTAGCCCCGGTGCTAGGGTGAGTCATCTGCCCTCGTCTTCATCATCTCCATCCCACCTCCTCCAGCTGCTCCTGCTCCTCCTCTCTTGTCACCTGGGTAGACAATCCATCATTTCACAGGACAATGCTTCTGCTCCATGTCCTCCTCCTCCTCCTCCTCCTCCATTTCAGTCCACCGGACTCACATGTAGGCCACGAGGATGTAGTCGCCCACATCTTCAGTAACCTGTCCAGACGATTTTCGCATCTGTTCCAGGACATGAAGCTGTGGATTGACGTATTTCATCCCGTAGTCTGGCGACTGGACAAATAACGTGGCCTCTCGAATGCCTCAACAAACGGCAGGTGGTCAGCATGAGCTGCCACTGGCTGACATCAAAGTTACAAAGGGGTGTACTTCTGTTCTGCTGGATCATCAAAAATCGTTAATGGCCTTTCTCTGTTCATTCAGTCGTCAAACATGTGCAGGCGGGAATTCCCAGCGGGTGGAAAAAAATCGCATATCAGTGCGTGTTGGGGGAGCGTTCTGCGGCTGCAAACTCGAAGGAGGTGTTCCTGGCTTTGTACGAATGGATAAAAGTGCATGCACAGTTTCCTGGGCCATTTTCAGAATGTTCTGAAGATCGGTGGGGACTTCAGGAAACCTTTTTACAACAGATTGAAACACAGATGCGCCTTGCAGGGCGCATGGACCATCCCGCCTCGGTGCAGCGAGGACTCCATGTTCCTCCAACATTGTCCGTCTCCATGTTCGATTTTGCAGTTGGCCGGAGAAAGGACACACATCGATCTATTGTTGCTGCATGACGAGGAGCAGTTCCTCCCGTGTGACTTGTTCGCCGAGGCAAGCTAGGTGTTAGAAAACTGCGTGACACCGCTGTGCCTACACATGTGGTATGATGGAGCGAGTATTTGGAGGCTGAGAGTCGGTGAGATGGTGGAGGGAGGAGGAGGGGACCTTGGAGCAAGGAGCCAGCCAGTTGAACGAAATCAACAAAGAATACACAACGTTGGAGGAGAAAGCTGGCGTCTCCTGTCCAAGTTGTTGGTGTGCATGGGCAGGAAGCACATTCAACCTGTGGGCCGTAAAGGACATGTGACTGGCCCTGACCGTAGTTACAGCTCAGACGTCCGCGCTGCCGTCTGTACCTTGGAAACCAAAAAACCGATAAGCTCAAGGACTGACCCACTTTTCTGTTCTACAATTTATGAAGTGCTGGTACTGCCTTTTTGGAAAAGAAATTACGGCTTGGACAACTCCATCTCGGCTCGGCACAAGCCATTGCCATTAGTTCTCTGAATGGTGCAGAGTCACCATTTGGAAAGGGCAGGGACTGCAGTACCAACAAACTTGGACAGGCAGCACGGTCGCTGCTGCCACCTTAGGTTGCGTTGGGACCGCATACTGTTGTCTCTTTACTATTCGCCTCTCTGAACGACACTGTGGCGCCATGACGTAGCGAGGAGCAGGAGCATCTGCGACCGGGAGGAGGAAGTCAAAGAGAAAACAGTGCCTTCTGCAGTGGTGGTGGAGCCTTGACTGGCTGAAATGGCATGCGTTGCCCATGGCCGCTGCTGTGCTTGCAGCGGCAGGATGGACACCACATCTGAGCCACCGTTTCTCCCAGGCCACCGGATGGTGCGCTGCATGTGTTGGACGCAGGGCCGTTGTGCCAAAGTAAAGCTCACTGGCCACGCTTCACTTTCTGGCCACAGATTCTACATATACCCTTATTCGGGGCTCCTCCGGTGGCTTCAAGCACAAAGAAACTGCCACACCGCCGAGTAGATGATTTTACCGCAACGCTCCGCCACTGAGTGACTTCTGCCGCCGCTTGCCTCGCTGAGCCCCTGGGCCGATACTGTCTTGGGCACCCTGCCGATGCCGGGTTTTATTCCCCGTGGCCCGCTTGGCTCACCGACCTCTCACTGCTGTACCACCTGCTGATACACGGTCACACACAAACCACTTGATGGATGAGACGCTGCATGTAGCACCGCTAGATGTACGACTCTTATCCTGACGATGTGGAATGCCTTGCTTCACCCGGCTTTCCCAAGTCGCGGGTCGGCCTACATCATCATCTATTTGGTGTTTCTTCGTCATACTTCCTCATCAAGGTTTGGTTGCCGAGGCTGACCTCTCACCAAATGACTCCCATGCCCTCTAAACATTTATACTTTGCCGCCTTCTGCAAGAAGATGGGGATATTGGCCCCATTTCTTCGCTGCACAGTAGCTGCTGAACTGCCCTCCTCAAATTAGTTCATCTCGATATATAAAGTGGCGGCTGAGCCCCCAGTGACTGACCACATAGTATGATGATCCCTGGCTGGAGGGAACTGGATGGGAAAGTGGCGGGATGAGGACAGGTGGGGCCGCTGACCCGCTCCGGGCCATGCCATCTATAAAGTGTTTTGGAGTGTATAGGTTCCCACCGACTCTTGGAGGGGTTGTCAGATTTCATCTGGGAGGAAGAGGATGACCTAGTCAAACCAATCAAGAACCCTTGGGTTGCTGAACAACACACGGACCGCTAGATGACAGCGGGAGTTGTGGCCTCACCGTGTGACCCCTGCTGCGACGTCCCCTTGCTGTGCTGCGCCTGGGCCAGGTTTCAGAAATGTTTGTGCACTGCCACTCGCAGCTTGCAGAGGCCTGCCAACTATCTGTCTGACATACTGTTTTGTTCTAAAATTGTACAGACAATGTTTGATGAAAGCTATCTTGTATATGATTAAATATTACACACTGTTTTTGACT
Organism: Phyllomedusa bahiana; assembly: GCA_025379985.1. NCBI lineage: Eukaryota > Metazoa > Chordata > Amphibia > Anura > Hylidae > Phyllomedusa > Phyllomedusa bahiana. The sequence goes on from JAODAL010022685.1 coordinate 35,286, forward strand.
CCAAATGAACCTGGAGTAACAGAGCTTGGGTAAATCCCTTGGATTAAATTGCGCTCCACAAATGGCCAGGAAAAATTTACTTGTTTGTGTCGTTTACAAGCACTGTGTGTTTTACTAAATGTATAAGCAAAAACAGGCTTAATTAACCTTCGCTTGTGAATTGATGCTACAAGAAATATGTATATATTTCGGTGTTGAAAAGACGGTTTATTTTTTGTCAGCACAGCAGCAAAAACAACGATTAATTAACCCCAATCTGGATGTAAAATTGCGCCAATGAATTGAGCCGCACAAACTAGTAGCGTGTTACAATTGCGTGTTTTCTACGCCACTCAAAAAGAGATACAGTTGTAATTTTCCTTTGCTTGTGAATTAGGCTACCAAAAAAAATATTATATATAATTTGGCTGTTAAAAAAGAGGTTTATTTTTGTCAGCACACCAGCAAAAACAACGCTTAATTAACCCCGGAATGTTAAATTGCGCCAAAGGAATGAGCCGCACAAATAGTAGCGTGTTACAATTGCGTGTTTACTACGCCACACAACAAGAGATCAGTTGTTATTTGCCTTTTGTTGTGAAATTAGGATACAAAAAATTTATATATATTTGGCGTTGAAAAAACAGTTTATTTTTGTCAGCACACCTGCAAAACAACGACTTAATTAACCCCTGGATGTTAAAATTGCGCCAAAGAATTGAGCCCGCACAATACTAGTAGCGTGTTTAATTTCGCGTGTGTTCTACGCCACACAACAAGAGATACAGTTGTAATCTTGCTTTGCTTGTGAATTAGGCATACCAAAAAAAATATATATATATTTTGCGTTGAAAAGACGGTTTATTTTTTGTTCAGCACAACAGCAAACAACGCTTTAATTAACCCCTGGATGTTTAAATTGCGCCAAAGAATTGAGCGCACAAACTAGTAGCGTGTGTTACAAATTGCGTGTTTTCTACGCCACACAAAAGAGATACAGTTGTGTTGTTATTTGACTTTGCTTGTGAATTAGGCTACCAAAAAAATATATATATATTTGGCGTTGAAAGAAATGGAGGTTTATTTTTGTCCAGCACCCAGCAAAACAAAGCTTATGTAACCCCTGGATGTAAATTGCGCCAAAGAATTGAGCCGCACAAACTAGTAGCGTGTTACAATTGCGTGTTTTCTACGCCACTCAACAAGAGATACAGTTGTAATTTGCCTTTGCTTGTAGAATTGGCTACCATAAAAATATATATATATTTGGCGTTGAAAAAAAGGACAGTTTATTTTTGTCAGCCCCAGCAAAACAAAGCTTAATTCTAACCCCTGGGATGGTAAATTTGCGCAAAAGATTGAGCGAACAAACTAGTAGCTTGTTAAAATTGCGTGTTTTCTACGCCACACAAAAAGAGATACAGTTGTATTTGCCTTTGCTTGTGAAATTAGGCTTACCAAAAAAAATAGTATATATTTGGCGTTGAAAAAGACGAGTTATTGTTGTCAGCACACCAGCAAAAAACAACGCTTAAGTTAACCCCTGGATGTAAATTGCGCAAAGACATTGAGCCGCACAAATATAGCGTTTTAACAATTGCGTTCGTTTTCTAGCCACACAACAAGAGATACGTTGTAATTTGCCTGTTGCTTGTGAATTAGGCTACAAAAATTAAAATATATATATATTTGGCGTTGAAAAAGACGGTTTTATTTTTGTCTGACACACCAGCCCAAAAAACAAGACTTAATTAACCTACTGGATGTAAATTGCGCAAGAGAATTGAGCCGCACAAACTCCTAGCGTGTTACAATTGCGTGTTTTCTACGCCACACAACAAGAGATACGAGTTGTAATTTGTCTTTGCTTGTGCATTAGGTACCAAAAAATATTATATTATATGGCGTTGAAAAAGACAGTTTATTTTGTCAGAACACCAGCAAACAACGCTTAAATTAACACCGGATGTAAATTGCGCCAAAGAATTGTGCCGCACTAACCTAGTAGAGTGTTACAATTGGGTTTGTTTTCTACGCACACAACAAGAGAAACAGTTGTAATTTGCCTTTGTTGTGAATTTGGGCTACCAAAAAAATTTATATATATTGGCGTTCAAAATGACGGTTTATTTTTGTCAGCACACCAGCAAAACATGCTTAATTAACCCTGGCATGTAAATTGCGCAAAGGAATTGAGTACGCAACAAAACTAAGTAGGTGTTACAACTTGTGTTTCTTTTCTACGCCACACAACTAGAATATCAGTTTGTAATTTTCCTTTGCTTGTGAATTTAGGCTACCAAAACAATTTTTTATATATTTGGCGTTGAAAAAGTACAGTTTATTTTTGTCAGCCACAGCAAATACAACGCTTAATTAACCCCTGGAGTAAATGGCGCCAAAGAATTGGAGCCGCACAAACTAGTAGCGTGTTACAATTGCGTGTTTTCTCGCAACCCAACAAGAGTTACTGTTTGTTTAATTTGCTCTTGCTTGTGAATTAGGCTACCAAAAAATAATTATATATTTGGGTTGAAAAAAGACGGTTTATTTTTGTCTGCACACCAGCAATACAAGCTTATTTACCCCTGGATGTAAATATGCGGCCAAAGAATTGAGACGCCACAAAACTAGTGCGTGGTTTACAATTGCGTGTTTTCTACGCCACACAACAAGAGATTTTTTTGTTATGTGCATTTGCTTGTGATTTAGGCTACCAAAAAATATATAATATTTTTTTGGAGTTGAAAAAGACAGTTTTTTTTTGTCAGCACCACCATGCAAAATCAAGCTTTAATTAACCCAACTGGATGTAAATTGCGCAAAGAATTGAAGGATGCCGCACAATCTTGTAGCGTGTTCCAATTGCGCTGTTTTCTACGCCTCCCACAACAGAGATACAGTTGTATTTGCATTTGATTGTGAATTAGGCTACCTAAAAAATATTATATATATTTGGCGTTGTAAAAGACGGTTTTTTTCTTGTCAAGACACATCCAGACATAATCATCGCTTAATTTTACCCCGGATGTAATTTGCTCGACATAAGTTATTGTGCGCCAACAAATCTAGTAGCGTGTTTCAATTGCGTGTTTTCTACGACACACAACAAGAGATAAACAGTTGTAATTTGCCTTTGCTTGTGAATTTGGCTACACAAAAAAATATATAAATATTTTGGCGTGGAAAAAGACAGTTTATTTTTGTCAGCACACCACAAAACAAGCTTAATTAAAAACCCTGAGATGTAAATTGAGCAAAGAATTGAGCCGCACAAACTAGTAGCGTGTTTCAATGGCGTGTTTTCTACGACAAAACCAACAAGTGTTAAGTTTGTAATTTGCACTTTGCTTGTAATTGGCTACCAAAAAAAATATATATATATTTGCGTTGAAAAAAGACGGTTTATTTTTGTCAAGCACACCAGCAAAACAACGCTTAATTAACCCTGATGTAAATTGCGCAATAGAATTCAGCAGGCCAAAAATGAAGTGGTTTTGTATTGTAAAAACGCTGATTCTTTAAATGTATACAACAGGGAAACTGGCTTCTTAGATCCCACTTGGATATTGAAATGGTATATGCAGCTGCAGTGGAAGCACACTGGCTTTCTGATCCAATACCCAAAAAAAATCAGGAAATAAGACATTTAGAGAAAATCAGTCTCTGAGACAAGCTGAGACCACCCCACAGAAATAGCTGTATAAAAATCAGTTCTTCTAGAAAAGCGCTTTCACCCGCCAGCCAGCACTTATGTCAGTACAGGTGAGAGGAGTGATGAGCTCCCAGCGGCGCGATCGGTCATATATAGTGAGGAGACGTCACAGATTCCCGCCCAGTTTTGATTGGCTTCCATTCTGCAATGTCATGCAGGCTATGCCCTTCTTCTCCCAGAGCTGCTGTGCCCCATTGTAGCGCCATGTGCTAGCAGCCATTTTATCAATCAAAAGCACACATTCCGTTAACCCGATAGTACCCCAATGTTCTGACTTACGTTTTGCCGTAACAGAAAGTTTTCCATGAAATTCTAAACGAATTCACCTTACGTTTTAGAAATCAATTCGCCTCTATAATACAGTGTCTAGATGCCTCATTACAAAATTTACCCAGAAAATGCTATTTCAACTTATACCACCAAATGAGCAAAACCTGTTCATCTTTCAGGAGCTTTTGAAGAACCATTGAGAATAGTGGTAAAACCAATGAAAATTTTTACTTTCGCAGGGACGTAGGATTTTTGCCCTTTTTGCAAAAAAACACTTTTATTCTATAACAATTTTGATTTAAACAGACCAGGGACTGCCAGTTAAATTCAGGTACAGAAAAAGCATTTTAGACCACGCAGAGGCTTGACACGCTAAAATGCTGTCCCAAAGTGTATGGTGAGCCTGTTGTTTATGCCCCCTACTATGTTGCTCAAGCGGGACATGGTTTGGAGAGCTTTCATGGTGATGAATACATTTATGGTGCAGATTTTGCCCATTTTTTAGGTTTTTTCAAAAAAGCCCTTTTCCCCTTTTTTGGATAGTTATAAAATAAACAACACCCCAAAGTAAAGACCCCAGTCAAAAAAAACTGCTAAAGCCACCTTTTAAAGTTTTCTCATCAGCTGTATGGGAGGGGTTAAACCCGGGCCCCCGTTTTGGAAAAGGAAGATCAGGCATTTTTTTGTTGCACAAAAATTTCAATTAAAAAATTAAAAGGGGGTTTTCAAAAAAACATTATCCCGTTGTCTTTTATGAAAAAATTTGGGCAAAAAGGTGATGAGACGCGCTGATGACGACATCTCATTAAGTATTTTGGCCCTTCTTCTTTATGGATCCTTTTAGAGTGCCCAAAACTGAAAGGGATTTATTTAATTTCCCCCCACAAGTATTGAGAAATTTCTCTGTAGACGTCCAACCTATTGCAGCTCTGGCAGACAGTGTGTCTCTGGAATTCTTCATATCGGAAAGCGGAGAATATTATTATGACTTAAATATTAACTTCTTGTAGGGAAAATTTCCTTTTGTTAAAAAAGGTAAACGGCTGTTGCCGTGGGTCAAATTTGTTATCCAATAGCCCACTCTTTGTCAAAGTGGACACTACCCTTTGGGGGGATCGACTTATTTACGTTGGATTTAAACCTTCCTTATAGAGGAAATCGAAACTATTTTAAATTACAGTCCGTAGACAATTTCATTACAATTTACAGCTGTCGTGTTCTATGGAGATACAGCCCATCACCATCAAGACAGGGCTCTTGATGGCAAAAATTCTGGATTCATCAAAAGAGCCCGTGCAATAAACCGCTCTAGATCTATAGAACTTTTGGGCCCGATATTTGGAGATATAGTATACTGAATGGCCCGGATCTTAAGATCAAACTGTCCAGGAATAAAGATACTTTTTGTCTGATGTCTGCTGAACCTGAGCAATTTACAGTGCAGATCTTACAAGCGTCTCTCTATAGAGTACAAATTTCACCCGCTGTCAGAATTGGGCACAGTCAAGCTCTTCTAACTTCATCAGCCAAATACGCTATTGATAGAGGCTGCTTGAAAGTATACCTTATCCCGACAAATACAAAAATCACAAATCATGAAAATCTATTCCTGGGAGAAAATTCCTAAAACCATAATACTGGGATTTGTAGCTATTGAGGGCTTCAGTGGCAGTTATTAAATAATTGCCCTATGTTTTCATCACTATGCCATAAGTCATGGGGCTTTGTATCTGGATGGTCAGCAGATACTCGTAAGACCATTTCAACCTGATTTTGATGGTGAATTAGTGATCAGAGAACATGCTGCTCTTGTACATATATCGGGAAAACGAAAATCAGAGAACGGCATGTCACTAGATCGTGATGAGATTATGGAGGGTTATACTTTAGTTGCATTTGATCTGTCTCCCGATCAAGAACCCGGTGGACACTTTTCACTCATTAAAACTGGAAATCTCTGAGCAGAGCCCACTCCTCACACAGTAAACATGATTATATAAGCTCTCACCTCAAATATTTTTGAGATAAATAACTGAAGAAAAGTCCTGAATGACTATAACTGAAAATGAATAACCCGGAGCTTGCAAACCTTTTGAAAACAAATCCTTATACCAGGCATGTATTTCCTGGCGTATTCCCATGTGATTTCTCAAAACAGAGTGGTTAAAAGCCCGGCTGCTTTCATTGTAAACAAGGACAAAGCCCACCAACAAGGACATCACTGGATAGTAATTATACTCTGTAATGATAAGGACGCCATATTTTTGACAGCTACGGATCCTCACCATCTGCAGAGATATTTCCAAGTGAATTTCTACTTTTTTTTTTTATTCAACTGTAAGACATACAGCTATTAAGACAGTCAGCTACAAGACGCAACCAGCTCTGTCTGTGGACAGTACTGTGTTTTCATACTTTACCATATAGCTAAGGGAATGTCTTCTAATAAGATTTTACATTTCTTTTCAAATGATTTTAAAAGAAAAAACCATTGTGGAAATTTTTGTGAGAAACAATCTATGTTACATGAAAGTGGGACACCAATTAAGAATGGGCTGGGAGAATCATGCGGTGGGGTTAAATCCTGAGGTATGTTCAGACAACTCCTCTAGTCACTAAAATAGTATGAAGTTCGTAAGGTTATCTATTCAGCCATGTCCATACAAGCCCCCACAGTCTCCGCACTATGTCACATCCGGGTCGCACACACCCTCCTTAGGCTCTTTACACTACAGCCACTTGTTCACAGTCACCAATCCTTATGAATGTCTTGGTAACTGTGTGCGAATTAGGCAGGTGCTACACCTATGTACCTTATCAGTATGGCTGGAAGACTATCAAAGTTAAGGGTAATGAATGTTTTGGAATGTCTAGGCTACTGATGGAGGGTTCATTACTTATCTGTGAGGATTTTTGGGATGATTGAGGGAGTAACATCAGGTCCCATAACAGACGGTCCTATGTATGAAATATTAGTATCATGGGAAAATGCGGTAGAGCAGTTGGGGTAAAGTGGGTATTACCACATCACCCAAAGTGGATGGTTTGATGGGCGGAAGTGGCAGGTTTGATGTTCGAAAGCCGGGGTGGGAGAACTGCTATATCATCAGATGTGGGCTATTTGATGATGGTGGAATTGGGCATAAAAACACCCACATACGCGGAGAAAGTAGTTGATGGGGGTAGAGTCACTGCTGATGTGTGCGGGCCTAGAGCAGATGTAGGTGGTCCCAGCACAGTTAATACATCAACTGATATTATAAATTGGCTGAGTGTAGAAATGGTCCAAGCCAGGTAAATTAAGCTGATTATGAACAAGGCTCCCGGTCCAGATGGCTTACACCCAAGAGTTCTTAAAGAGCTCAGCTCAGTAATTTATGTGCCCCTGTACAGGATATTTAGAGATTCTTTGGTGACTGGTATAGTGTCAGGAGACTGGCGCAAGGCAAATATTCCCATCTTCAAAAAGGGCTCTAGGCCTTGCCCAGGTAATTATAGACCAGTACGTTTAACATCTGTTGTGGGAAAACTGTTTGAGGGGCTCAAAAGGGACTATATACAGGAGTATGTGGACAAATACAATATTATAAGTGATTGCCAGCATGGCTTTACTAAGCACAGAAGTTGTCAAACCAACCTGATCTGTTTTTATGAAGAGGTGAATAGAAGTTTGGACAGCGGGGCGGCTGTGGTTATTATGTTTTTAGACTTTGCAAGGTTCAAAGTCGATAAATGTAAAGTTCTGCATTTTGGTACTAATAATTTACAGGCATCATATGTCATAGGCGTAAAAAACTGGAAGAATAGCTTGTTGAGAAGAATCTGGGCAAACTTTTAGATCATAGATTACAGAACAGCACAATGTCAATCAGCAGACTCTTAGGCCCACAGAATATTGGCGTGTATCAGAAGAGGCATGAATTTGCGGGACAGGGATGTAATATTGATACTATATAAAGCATTGGTGCAGCCTCACTTGGAATATGCTGTTTGATATTGGGCTCCCGTTTATAGAAAAGATGTAATGGAACTGGAGAAAGTGCAAAGATGAGCAACCAAACTAATAAGGGGAATGAAGCATCTTAATTATGAGGAAAGGTGAAAAGAATTAAACTTATTTGGTTTATTGAGAAAAGACGGCTCCAGGAAGACATGATTACTTTTAATTAAGTATATAAATGGCCCCTACACAAAGTATTGGGAAAAGCTATTTTATGTCAATCCCCCTTCAAAAGACAAAAGGACCTTCCCTTCATCTGGAGAAAAAAAGATTCAATCTCCAGAGGAGAAAAGCCTTCTTCACTATGAGAACTATGAATCTGTGGAATAGTCTACGTGAGGAGTTGCTCACAGCAGGAACAGGTGAGGGTTTCAAGAAAGGTTTAGATGACTACATACTACTAAATACTACAGTATTAATACATATGGAGCCTTATAAAACATCTGGATCTAGTCTAAAGGCAAATTCGGGATCAGGAATGAAGTCTTTCTTGGGGCAGATTGGTTCTTGCCTTATGTGTTCCAAAGTCTTCATTAGTAGGGGAAACTAAGGACTTGAATCCAGAGTCTCAGGCTACAGCTTTTTCTATTGAGCTACTCCTTAATGAGCTCCTGTGCTGAACCTTATCCTGGTTTCCTGTTCTTCCAGTTTCAGTTTCTGTTCTTCTGGTCTGCTTCCCCCTTTTTCCCTGATTGAACTTCTTATTTAATCCCTACCTTACAAGACTACTGGGGTCTCAGCTTGTGATCAAGCATGCTTCTCCTCCTCTGCTGCTTGTACTGATATCTGCTGTGCCCCGACCACTGGCTCTACTCACCATGCTTTCTGTCTACAATTACTCTAGTAGTTGCAATAATAAGACTCCAAACCAGACTCAGACAAATACAGAATAATTCTGCCCAAACACGGAGTCTGTTGTGACTACTTTGAGTCAACGAGGGGTTGAGCTAAAAGAATTTTGTGCCTCTTAGCAAGAAAAATAGTTGCAAACCTTGGTGGTGCATCAACAAAAAAAATAATTGAGCTGCAAACGCAACGTCTAGATATGTGCAACTTTGGTTCTTACTCAAATACCTGTATACCAATGGACTTTTTACCAGTGGCAGAATTTGCCCAAACAACTCCAAGCATAGTTCTACATCGAAAAGTCATTTTGATGCTAACTTTGGCTTATACCCTGTATTGATTCCTAACCTACCATTTAGTACACCTATTTCCGCTGTTACTCACAGACTAACAAAATTGCAAGAAACCCAAAGAAAACTAATAGAGATGCTACAAAAAGCCTGAGAAGACTATACGAAAGCAGCAGATAAACATTGCAAAGCTCCTCCAACTTTAAAGTTGGTGATAAGGTTTGACTATCTACTAGAAATCTAAAAAGACATGTTCCATCTCCAAAATCAGGCCAGAAATTCATAGGAGCCTATGACAACCCAGTTGTCTTCCATTTAAAACTTCCTAAAAGACTGAAAATCCATCCTGTTTTCCATGTGTCATTGCTCAAGCCATTCAATGAAAACCCCTTTCCAGGAAGAAATTAGCCACCTCCCACATGTGTAAAATTCCAAAGGGAAGAAGTCAAGAAAGTTTTGAGCTCTAGAATTAAAATAAGAGGTTGATTGCAAAATCTAGTGCAATGGAAAGTTTATGGACCAGAATAGAACTCATGGGAACCAGAAAACAGTATTCATGCCCCTAGGCTTTTAAAGGCTTTTCATAAGAGATATCCAGAGAAAACAGCCTCTGAGATGTCCAGAGTCCATCCTGAAAGAAGATGACTACTGTCAGGACTTAAACACAGAGACTTCTGTGTTGTAGGCTACAGCTCTTCTTACCAAGCTATTCAGCTCTCTGGACAGCTCCTAAGCCGAACCTTGGCCTCGTTTCCTGTTCTTCCAGTTTCAGTTCCTGTTCTTCTGGTTTGCTCCACCCTTTTTCCTTAATTGAACTTCCTAATTAAGCTCAGCTTTGCACTTCCTTCCTTGTGAGATTATTTTTCTCTCAACATGTAACCAAGCTTGTCTCTCCTGTTCTGCTACATGTACTGACGTCCTCTGTGCACCAACGTCTGGCTCTACTGACTATGCTTTTTTGCCTGCAATTAATCAAGTAGTTGCAATAATAAGAGTTCAAACCAGACCCAGGCCATTACAGTGATGCTCTTCGTGTGGCTGAGCTGCCATAAAAGCTGTGGCAGATGATTACCTTCACTATGTAGCTGAGCTGCCATAGAAGCTTTGGCAGATGGTGATCCCCTCCATGTAGCTGAGCTGCCATAACAGCTGTGGTAGATGGTGATAATGCTAAAGCTGTGAATTATCCACTGCTCCTAGATGGCCTCCTTCCTGTTGCATTACTCCCTTCTTCATGTAGAAATTAGGGATTCAGATTCTACTTCAGAGGTTTGTCTAGGTTACATTTGGCTTTTTCCCTTGTTCTTTAAAGCTTGCACTGATTTTAAGACTTTCAGAGTCAGGGCAAGGCCTCTAGTTGGTGTCTTGCAGTCTGTAGTCCACTTTATGTTGATGGTTATTATGGCAGAAGAAAGCTACAGCAGAGCAGGGATCTTCATAGTGGCCTTCCATTTTACTTCACGAAGTCATTCACCTGCCAAGATTGTGTGGATTCCTTCTGTGCCCGAGTATCCTTGTGGTATTAGTTTTTCTGTACAGACTAGATCCCTTTACCCCCAATTTTCAAGTAAAGGCCTATGCAATAGGTTACTGGTGAATACTGGTGAAGTGGACATGAAGGTAATATCCAGAGGTCCCTAGCCATGAACCTGTGCTGAATGGTTTAAGCGGTTTGAATCACTTGGATGCAGTTTTTAATATAGGCACCTTGGGAACATTCAAAATTAACCTCTATTTGGACAATTACTAGTGTCCAAAAATCCACGAATAAGAAATATGCCATCCCAAAAGGAGGGAAACTTGTAAGATATGACATCGAAAAAAGTCACAGAAAAATGGGAAAATTACTCAAAAACACAATAAGGCCATACTTATAGCCCAATGGCTGGACTATAAACTGAACCCAGTAGGAGACAACACAAGCCCCTGTGCTACTTGCTAAAGATATAACAGGTGCAGGTAATTAATGAGCAGGAGCTCACACACCCCTCAACTAAGGGAGCAATTCCCTGCCTGAGCTCCGACAGTGACTCGAGTATAAGCCGAGGACGGCTTATTCAGCTAATTTTTTGGGCTGAAAAACTCGGCTTATACTCCAGTATATACGGTACATTGCAAATTTTCAAAAAGTTATTAACACATAAAGTGACACAGATTTAAAAAATGGGGCTCTGTCAGGAAGGTCAAAACTGGCTGCAGCTACAGAGGGTTAAGTTCCCTAAGTATATCGATGAAGAACAAGCAGGAACTTGAGAATATAGGGGGAAGACCACATGGATCATGGAAGGTAAATATAGATTATTGTCAAATTTATCTTAAAAAAACAACAATAATTGGTGGACTTGGTGAAACCTTTTCACCATTTACCCCCATGTTATTTTGTTGATCTTGTACAGCTCTCCTTGTGGCAATGGGATCAAGTACCAGCTTAATGTAAGTCTGATCAACCTACATTGCCTCAAAGGTGAGACAGAAGTGTTCAATATGACAATCATTGATCTCCAATATGCATATGACATTTGACAACGCCGCAGAGGAACTTCAAACCCCTTTTGAATCTCTTTGCTGAGACGTACAAGAGCCTAGGACTGTCCCTCAGTATCCGTAAAACAAGATCTTCTGGCAAAACATTCTCATTGATGTGAGATTGGACCATCAGCTCAGAAAATGTTCGAAAATGGACCTGCATGTTACAGTGAAGCAGCTCATGGTGACCCGGAGCAGACGGATGTCACTGCACCTCTACTAACCCTACTGTGTATGATGCCACAGAGCAGATGGATGTCAGTGCACCTCTGCTAACCCTACTGTGTATGGGGCCCCGGAGCAGATGGATGTCACTTCACCTCTGCTAACCCTACTGTGTATGGGGTCTCAAAGCAGATAGAGGTCACTGCACCTCTGCTAATCCTACCGCATATGGGACCCCATAAGGCTGCGTTATGTGTGTGGGGGGAGCAGAGTGTATTAGGGTGTGTAATATGGGGGAGAGTGAATCTAGCAGCTAAATACTAAGTAATTGCCCTGATTCTTCACATAGAGCTGTCACTGGGAGAGGAACATAGAGAGCTCAGGCAGCCTTAAAAACACTCCAGACACTCCCAGCAGCCAGCACAGAAAGCTCAGGCAGGCAGTTTCAGTTTCAAACAGCTCAGAGGTGAGTGGGCACACAGAGGGCAGGCAGCCAATGAGAGCACAGCGGGCATTCCCCAACCAGGGCTGGACTAAATACCAGGCAGTCAATCACAGTGAAGGAGGCATGGTCCAACCCCAGACTGCAGTTTTAGGTGTAGAACACACAGATCAGCTAATATCTGCTATACTAAATGATTTAGGTAATAAACACCAATTGCAAAAGTACTCAGGCACACTCCAATATCAGGCACATTACAGAGCACCCATGGCACTTTGTAATGCACCTGAGATTGGGGAGTGTTCTGGAGGCATGTCGCACTACAACCGTACCAAGCTACACATTTATGACTGTTTATCGGCAAATCCATGTGCATTACTGCTGGAACAGGTAGAGCACTTTAAAAGTGGTTTACTTGAGCCAGAATTGTTGCTTTGTAGCTAGAAAGCGCTAAATCTATGACCCGCAGTAAAACAGGTACGTAGATTCAGGCTCATTCTATGCTACTAAAAAAATGGTGCCTGGGCACCAAAAATCATACATGTTGCCCTAAGTCTATGAATCGGGTCAAAAATTTTATAGCAGGAGATGGTTGATTTGATGGTTCTTTGTGATTTGATGCACTGCTCTCCTGTGCACTCTAGTTCTATGGGGAAAGGCCTAGCACCACAGATGAAGGGAGGAAGTAAACCTTTTGGACCTGGGCCTCTTCCAGACTGCATCTGGTAAGCTCTTGCACTTATTTATTAGCTACCACTTTCAAGAAGGAAGTAAGGTCTCCCATTTCCATGGACAAGTACACTAGTATGTATACGCGAGAGGCAGTGCATTGTGGAAGTCCCCCGCTGGCCTGCCGAGTAGATGGTGCCCAGAATGTTGTCTCTGGCCTGGCCCATCTGGATCCAGTTCTCCTAGGGTCACTCTGCTATCCCCTTGCAGTCTATCTGGAAGTTGCTACAGGATGTCGGTTCTCCTGGGGTTAGAGTTCTCCTTGTAGTCCAAGCTGCATCCAAATAAGGGACTGATATTACAGGGAACTCTATGGCTGCTTGCTGCAACACAAGTTGAGAAAGGATGGAAAAGAAAGCTAATCAAAGACTGTGTATAACATCTTGCCAGTAAATAAAAACCCCTTTGTCTGCCACCTTCTACCTGCACAACATCATGGGCACCTCTACATGCCAACACTACAGCAGGAGGGAACAACTACCACCTGGAGTTGAAGCCACCGTGACAACCCTAAGTGAGTGAGATACAACTCCTCTCATCCTCCCTTCTGCTGTAGACAGATGTCACCGCACTTTTGCTAATCCTACTGGGTATGGGGCCCTGAAACAGAGAGATGTCACCACATCTCTGCTAACCCTATTGTGTATGGGGCCCTGGAGCAGACGGGTGTCACTGGACCTCTGCTAACCCTACTGTGTATGGGGCCCCAGAGCAGACGGATGTCACTGCACCTCTGCTAACCCTACTGTGTATGGGGCCCCAGAGCAGACAGATGTCACCGCACCTCTGCTAACACTACTGTGTATGGGGCACTGGAGCATATGTATGTTACTGCACCTTTGCTACCTCCACTGCATAGGGGGCCCCATAGCAGATGGATGTCACTGTACCTCTGCTAACTGGGTTGCATCTCCAGAAAAGTCTTCAGTGTTCACGGCAGTACCAGAATTGGACCTCTGCTATTTGGTAAAGGGATGTCTTCTCAAATGAGTTACATCTTCTGCTTAATGGAACAGTTGGACGCTGGCGTGTCAGATGAAAAACATCAGAGAACAAACACCCTGCAACCACTGCTGAAAAAACACACGCTGGTGGTGACAGCATTATAGTCTGGGGTGATGTTTTGGGGACATTTTCTTGGCACTCATCCATGTGGAAGGCACTTTCATCCGATTTGGATATGAGTCCATCCTTGCAGATATTGTACACCGATATATGCTGAATGTCTCCTCTATGGTGGATAGGATCTTCCATAACGACAATGTGGTATGTCACACACTAAAAAATGGCTGACATTGGTTGGAAAAGCCTGACAAAGACTTTCAAGTACTACTCTGGCCCCTAATCCCCCAATGGAGCATGTGTGGGCCCCCTTGGCTCTATGGACCCTCCAGCAGCATGTGGGTCCCTGGATGGTGGTGTTGGCTCTAAGGACCCTTCAGCAGCTGTGTGGCCCCTGGATGGTGGTGTTGGCTCTATGGCTCCTCCAGCAGCAGTGGGTGCAGTCAGCATGTGGGGCCCCTGGATGGTGGTGTTTGGCTCTATGGACCCTCCAGCAGCTGTGGGTGTAGTCAGCATGTGGGGCCCCTGGATGGTGGTGTTGGCTCTGTGGACCCTCCAGCAGCTGTGGGATGCAGTCGGCTCCAGATACCTGTGACAACCTAACAGGACCTTATTGAGTCATTTGCTGTCTATCTGGCTGCTTTCTCTGCTTTCTCATCTCACAACTGAGTTTTGTTTTAGTGAGTATTTTAATAAAACAGACAACCCCTTTAACTTTTAGCTCTGTTTACTGATACTCTATATTTTTAGCACAAGAAACTGTATCTTGTGGATATTTCCAAAGACTGCGGTGCTATATGTGCATGTTAATAGTATACAGACCATTTATATATCGGGGTGGTTGGTGTCACACACAGAGTTTTCGGCCTTTCGTCAGTAATACATTCAATAAATTTAAAGAATGGGAAACATGAAAGAAGGACTTCTCCTTCCTGCTGGATCTTCTTTTAGACTTTATCGGCATACTGATTGGATATGCCAACAAAGTCTCATAGGTGTGGGTGCCAACTAAGAGACCCCCAAAATTCACTGTTAAGAATAGAGAGATGATCACACTTGCACACGTCTTTCCACTCTGTTCCCTGAGAATTCTGAGTATTGCCAAACACAGCGCTCCCCTGTATCTGGAACTCCCATAGAACAGACTGCAGAGTCATGCGAAAGTGCCACAGTCTCTTCATTCTGAGCCAACAATTTCAGTGACTCATAACTGAGATAGATCCCTCTTTGCCATCAAAATCTATCTCCTTTTACTCAAAAATGTCAGCATTTTATTTTTCCAAAAACTGCTGTGTGTGAACACTTTCAATACTTACCTTTCGCTGTAATTGGTGTTGTCCCATATTATCTTCTCTTAGCTTTGTTTTGTGTATAGCAAAGGCCAAAATATATGCTGATATAAAAGTATAGTATAGGTTTGTGTCTTTTAATTCATATTCTGGTGATGGAATAGTCTGTGTCTTACTGCAGTTCTCTACTGGATATCCATAGAATCTTTGGTAAAGGTCATCTCTACTTTGATCTCTAGTAGAACATCCAAAGACCTTGAACCAGATCTCTTCCAGCAGTGGATCATTTGGATGATTTAATGGATTTACACTATAAATAGATTTCTCTACCCTGGAGATTGTTCTTCTCTCAACTAAAAGAACCAAACTGCAGTTGACAAGTCTTGCCATGTCAAGCGATTCTTCATATAATGCGTTGATCCATGACTCGTGAAGGATAAGGGTCATGTTCTCAATCAGCTCTTTTGATTCTTTGATAAATGTGTAGTAATTTTCTGAGTAAGGTCCACAGACCACTATGACTTTTACAGTTGATTTATCGATCAGAAACATCATCCTCTTTGCTTTCTCTCTGTCTCTCAAATTAATGATAAAGTCTGCGCAGATCTCATGCTCGGCCATCACTTTCCGCAGCTCATTTACTCCCATCTCATTAACCCCTTCCCCTGTTGTAATGATTCCAACCCAATTCCATCCATAGTATTGGAGACACGCAAAAATGGCAAAATATCGGAAATGGTCATCGGGAGCAAACTGATAAAATGTGGAGTATACATTCCTATTGTGTAGGATGGGATCACCAACTCCATAGATAAGCTGCAGGAACAGACCACAGTGGTATTAGAAATAGGAAACAATTCTGTTGATGACATGTCAATCGTCTTCATCTCTACCTCTTAAGAGCACTACATTTTTTTCATGTGTCCATCAACATGACCATATGAGGGCTTGAGGTTTGTGGGATAATTTTTATTTATTTTTGGTACCAATGAACCCCTTAGTGCAAATGGACTTACCTAAAATTTCCAAAAAAGCAAATAGGCGGGTGTGGGGGGGCCCTTACTCGTTGGGGCCCTTTTTTATCCCATGGTGGGTGGGGGCCACTGTTAGATACCAGCGCTAGTTGCCTGGATCGAAAACAGCTCCAATCCTGGAGACTTAAACATTTAGATGCAATGGTAAATGTGACAACAGCATCAAAATTATTCAATGAGGGGCCAGCTATGTCCTCCTCAGAACCACAACTCCCCTCCCTTGGGATATCCTTTGACTCTGCCCTGTCTTCAAACCCTCCCACCTAAGTTCTTGCCCTCCTGTCATCTACCGGGAAAAAACTTTTCCCTTTGAAATCCACACTTTTTGTTGACTTGTGCATGCCCTAAATTCTTTTCCTCCCTAATATGGAAATTTTTTTTCTTTTTTGACCTCTCCCCTTTAACACACTTTGCCCATTTTAAAATCTATCTTCAATTTGGGGTGCTCAGCTAATCATTTTTCCCCCCTCAAAAAACTCCTCTGTCTCCTTGGGATTTTGAAAACCCCTTCCCCCAAAACTCCCCATTCCCGGGAGCAAATTCAGTTGAAGTTTTTTTCCCTTGATTTTAAAAAGTTTCTTCTAACCTGTCCCCCCAATACATCTGTGGCCCTTTCTCCATTACACCACTATTTCTTTGTAATCTCCAGCCCTTTAATTTTGCCCTTCCATACATCCCTGTCTTAATATCCAGATACCTCCCCTCCTTTAATTTCAGTCCATAATTTTAAAAATTAGCCGGCTGTACTTGGTCAAACATTTAATTACAGTGGGTTGCAAAGTTTTTCCAACCCTTTAAAATTCTTTAAAATTTTTAAAGCAAAAAACCAAAATTTTTACTTTATTGATAATTTAAGAAAAAAGGAAACTGTGGGGAAAAAGGAGAAAATAAAGAAAAAGCGAAACCCCCAAGTTTTTACTGTATTTTAATGAGGGGTTTAAATGAAAAAGTAAACCTGGGTTGTTTATACGATTTGGTACAAATCACAAAAAGTTTTTTAAGTCGGCTCCCCGGGTTTAAATAAAACATCTAAAAGGTTTTTCCTTGCCCCTTTGAATTTTTTCCACTGGCGGGTTTTAAAAAATAAAATAAAACTTTTAACCCCCAAAGGGGAATCGGGCCCAAAAAAAAAACACGGCCCCGGGGGGAAAGGGCGCTCGGGCCCTTTTTTTAAATAGATCCCTAGAGATGGGCAAAATCGATTCTAACGAAGGGGGAATTTGTTTTAAAATTTTCAGGAAAAACTTCGATTCTGAGAAAGTCAAAATTTTGGGGTGTTTCGGGGGAACAAAGGGTTTTTTTTTTAAAATTAAAAAAAATGGCCAAAAGCAAATGGCGTTTATAGGGGGGCAAGGAATTTGGGGGAGGAAGAAAGGGGGAAACCCTCAATGACATGTGCCGAGATAAAGCCAATCGGGAGCCGTCAGGTTTCCCTGGGGAGGGTCACCACATATATAAGCCCCGGGGCCCGCCATGCTCGCCCCTCACAAACTCTCGTTGTGCCGTGCTGTAGCTGCGGGCGGGGGAGTTTCTCACAAAAAAAGAAATAAACTTTTTTACGGGGTTTTTTGGGGTTGGTTTGTCCCGCTTTTCTCAGACACGGGCCCCTTTTCCCATTTTAAATTTTTTGTTTTTGTGGGTTTTTGGGAATTAAAAGTCCAGTGTGCTTTCAATTCGGGCCTGCTTTTTCAACTCCTGGCCCAAATTTTTTGGTTTACCCATGTTAAAAGAAAGGGGTTGGCCCCCCTTTTTTCCCTTCAAAAACCTCCCTCAATTCTTCTTGCATAGTTTTCAACAAGGTGCTGGAAGCTTTCCCTCATGTTCAAAAAAAACCCATTTGGAGATGATTCCGTTTTAGGGAATGGCGCTTTTTCCCTCCCAAAATTTAGCCATCAGATGTTGGGTACATTGGGGGGTCAAAAAAAGGGAAATGGAATGGTAGCAATAAAAATGGGTTGGCTGTGCCTTTGGGTCAAAAATCCCTCAATTTTTTTACCAAGGGGCCCAAAGAGTCCCCAAAAAAATTTAATTCCCCCAAAACACCATGACACCACCACCACCACCCCTGAACCTTTTGTTTAAAAGGGATGGGGGATCCTTTGTTTTTTGTTGTTAAACCCCAAACTTTCTGACCCTACCATCCGAATGTCGCAGCAAAAAATTTCGGGGGACTCTTTCAGACACGAAAAGTTTTTCCAATCTTTTTACTGCCCAAATTTTCAAATAAACCCTTGGGAAAAATTGGACCCCTCAGTTTCCTGTTTTTAGTTGAAAAGGAGGGGCCCCCGGTTTGTGGTCTTCCCCTGTGTAGCCCATCTGATAAAAGGTTCGCCGTACTGTGCGTTCGAGTTGCTTTTTCTCCCTTTCCTTGGTTGTAAGGGTGGTATTTGGGTCTCTGTTTTCCCCTTTTATTAGTTTGGGAACCAGTCTCCCCTTTTCTCCTTTGCCCTTGGAAATTTCCAAAAAGGGCATTTCCGCCCACAGGACCCCACCCCGGGATTTTTTTTCTTTTTTGACCTTTCTCTGAAAAAACCTTTTAGAGATGGTTTTTTTGCTTAAAAAACCCCAGGGGGATAAACCCTTTTTGAAATTACTCAGACCAGCCCTTTGGCTCCAAAAAAACCTTTCCCCACTTTTAAAAAGGGCATTTAAAATCCCCCTTTCCCTTCCCCCCAACTGATGCTGGGTTTGAATGCAGGAGATTGTTTGCCCCATGTCTACATGCCAAAAATGCATGGGGTTCCCGAAATTTGGTTTGGGTGTTTAGAAATTAAGTTTTTAACGAGAAAGTTGGACGGGTTTTTCCCTAAAAAAGTGGCCGGTGGTGTACTTTTTAAAAATGCTATCTGGTCGTTTATGGGGGGCCACTTTGGGAATTTTCCAAGGGTTATCAAAGCCTTTTTTTTGTTTTGTATTCAGTTAAAGAAAACCAGTGTTTTTACAAGCCAAAAATCCCTTTTAAATTTTTTTGGTTTGGGCTCATTTCTTTTGGCAATTTTTACCCAAAGGGTTAATTAAGCGTGTTTGTGTTTTGTAACCCCAGTAAAAGAAAGGGTGTTTTTAAAAACCCCCAAAGAAGAATTTTTCCTTTGCAAAATTTTTATACCGGGGTTTAAATTTAAAGGGTTTTTGTTTCTGCTGTTTGGTCAGTAAAACAAATCGTTTTAAACACCATTTTAATTTTGTGGAAAGTCATTTCTTTTGCGCAATTTATTCCCAAAAGGGGTTTTTAAAGGGGTGTTTGTGTGGGGGTAGTCATTTTTTTTAAAAAATGTGTTTTTCAAAAATTTAAAAGACAAAAATTTTTCCCTTTTAGCATTTTTTTTTCCCCAAAAAGGTTAAATTAAGTGTGTTTTTTTGCTTCTGTAGTCAGTAAAAAAAAACGGCATTTTAACACGGCCCCCAAAACCAGTTAATTTTTTACTGCTCATTTTTTTGCGCAATTCATATCCCAAGGGGTTTTCCCAAGCTTGTTAGTGGGGTTATTTTAGGGGTGAAATACAGGGGGTATATTTATCATAAAACAGATATCTTCTTAAACAGAGTCTGTAAATTTTTTAAAAAAACAGTATGTCAGACAGAGAGGTGGCAGGCTCTTAAAAGGGGAGTGGGAGTGGGGACAAAAAAATTTTCCCGGGCAGGCAAGGTCGCAGCACAGTAAGGGGGGCGTTTTTCAGGGGAGGGGGTGATCGGTTGAGGCCCCGAAAATTTCCGGTTGGGGGCCCGTAGCCCGGCCGTGTGTTGTTTTTGAAACCAAGGGTTTTTTATTGGTTTTAGTAGGTCATCAACTTATTTTCCCGATGACATCTGAAAACCCCAGAGGTGGGTTCGTCAGATCAAAATCTTAGTTGGCATTGGGGCCCGGGGAAAACCCCCCCCCGGTAAAGCCCCCCCCCCTGTCCTTTTTCCCCCCCCCCCTTTTTCCCCTTTTTGTTTCCCCTTTTTCCCGAAAATTTAAAGTGGTCTGGGCTCCCGCGCCACAATACAGCCCGGGCGAACAATTTGAGGACATTTAGGCTACGTGGGGAACGAAGAGGGGGGGCCGATTTCCCCCGCTTCTTGCCATTTTTGATTTTGGGAGTGGCATGGGGGTTTTTGGGCAAGCGGGCAGGGGGTTGGGATACCAAAAAAACCCTTGAGGGGCAGCAAGTGCGATAAACACTCATGAAGTATTTTTCATGGTGGGGTTTTAAACCAAAATTTTTTTCGTTACACCCCGTTTGTTCAAATGCACCGTATGGAATTTTACTGAAGGAGGCCATAACTACAAGGAAAGTTTTTGGTGCTTTTTTTTGCATTCTGTGCCTTTTTTTGATTTTAATTTTAGTACAAAAAATGGAATGGGACAGAACCAAAAAAAAAGCAAAGCAAATGCTGCAAAAAATGGCTTTGTAAAGAACTTCTTCATTTTGAAGAATGTGAATTGTATGTCCAAAATTTACAGAAAATAAAAACAAGTCTTCTGGAGGCCTCCCCTTTTTAAAGGTGGGGAAAAAATTACATTCCCAAAAGATTTCAAATGGTTTAAAAAAAAGCAAGTTGAAAACGTTCCTTTGTTCATGAACAGGGTAACCCCAGGTGATAAAGGAAAAGGTTTTCCCAAAAATATTTTCCAGGTTTTCCGATTTGAAAGCTGTGGAAAACCTTTAGCTGCATTTTTTAATGGAAAAAAATTTCCCCAACAACCGCCTTCAAGAAATATAAAAATAAATTTAAAAAAAATTTTAATTTTTTTGGGGCCTATTTTGGGAAGGGTTTCCTTCAGCCTATTGTAAAATGTGTTAAGTACCTTTTTGCCTTCGGACCCTTTACCCCGAAAAAATTGCCCCTGTCCGCCTTTTATTTTTTCCAAAACTCCCAGTTTGCCCCTTTCGATTTGTACCATGTTACACCTGGCTGCCACCGCAAGCAAGTCCCCGTCAAGGGGGGGAGCGACCCGGTAGACACCTGCTGCAGCAAGTTTAAACCCGCTTTGCGGCAAGCTCTGGTGGGAAAAAGGGGGCCTACCCTTTGACCCCGCTCACTTTGGGGTGGGGGAATTTCCATCGATTGGGGGTGGGTCCCGTGGAAACCCCTACCCCCTGTCCTTGGGCAAAACATGAAAAAGTGGGGGTGACATTATTCATCCCCTGTCATGACGAATGACAAATAACGCATGTTTTCATGAAAAGGGGGCCCAGCAAAAAGGCAGGTGTTACGCATGAGTGGGCCCCTGGCTGACATTAAAATTTAAGGGGGGGTAATCCCGTCCTTTTTGGATATTTTAATTTAAACCATTTATAGCATTTCTCTGGTTCATTGGGGGTTGTTCCAACTTTTGGGGGCTAGAATTTCCCCTCGTTTTTGGGAAAAGTTTACATTTTCAGCCTATGTTGGGGGGGGGCCCCGGTTTTGCCACGCGCTTTAAAAAAGGGGTGTGGTTGGTGGGGGTTAAGAAAGTTTGAAGTGCATGGGAAAGTTTTCCCGGCCCTTTTTAAAAATGGCTTGCCCGATGGGGTTTTTAAAGGGCTTAACAAAACCCGATTGAGCATTTTCCTCGTGTGTGACTTTGTTCGGGCCCCGGGGAATCATCCCGTCCCCTTGGATCTTTAAAAAAACGTTAATTTGGTTTCTCTGTTATAAAAATTTACACCTGTTAAAATATTTATTCCTGTTCATCAATTTTTCCCCCCCTTCAATAATTTCCCCCTGGTTTAAAATTTTTTTATTCCCTGTTCATAAATTTCCCCCCGGTTTTTCAGTTCCCGTTTTGCCCGTGTACCGCCCCTTTTGTTATTTTTTCCCGAACCCCGAAACCCCGCCCCCTGCCCTGACCCCGTTGGGGTTTTCCTTTTTATACGAGTTTCGTCTTTTCGATTCGGTCTCCTGCACCTGGGGGCCACCCGTCAGTGGTTTTTCCCGGGGTTTGCGAAACCCGGTAGGACTCCCCCCGGGAGAAAGTCAACCCCGCCCTTTCGGCGGGCTCTGGTTTTAAACCCATAAGGGCCCCCGCTCCCGGGGGTGGCCGCTACCACCGTTGCGGTGGTCCAGAGGGCCAAAAACCCGTGTCGTTACAATTTCTACAGTGAATGGCCAAAATTTTCCTTTGGGCCCGTTTTTTGAAGGTGCGAGTCCCCCAATTGAAAAGGGAAAGGGCGGGAGTACCACCAAATTTTGGGGGGCAGCATGGGGCAGTTTGCACTTTGGGGGTTGGGGGGGTAGACCATACCCGCTGTTTTCTTTTCAATCGTCCGGTTAACCCCACTGCGGCCCTGGGGTGCCAGGGGAAACAGGGGGTATTGGACCCGTAAAATGAGTAATAGACAGGGAGTTGTCTTCGACAGAGGTGGTGGGAAACCTTGAATGCAGGCTTCACCACCAGGTTTGGCCACCAAAATCTGAAAAAAAGTATGGGGACACTGCATGATTTTATATGTAGGGCCGTGGGGGCCCCAAAAGTTAGGTCCCTGGTCACGTGTACTTTCTGCCCCAGATTTACATATAGTTATGTTCAAAACCCCCTTGGTGTCTCGTCCCAAAAAAATGGGACACCGCCGGGGTAGGTGATTTCCCCCACCCAAAGCTCCCCATGAATGACTGTTTTCCGCCACTGACACGGTGAAGCCCCCGTTTCCGCACTTTTGGACCTGCAAAATGGGTAGTTTTAAATCATGGCCGTTTTTTCTCCCAACCTCGCACTGCTGCCACCCCGCTGACTCCCGTCCCAAATACCGGGCCCTTTCAGGGGTTTCAAATAATGCCGGGCACGCAAGTGTGTTTTTTCCCCCCAAAAATAAGGATGAACATTGTACCTGTTGGTTTTGGGTCAGCTCATTGCATCACCCTGGCTTTCAAAACCACCAAATATGCTGATGACACCCAAATTTTCATCCCCCGGCGAAAATAAATTTAAATTCTACTGTCCAAGATCCCCGATTGTCTGTCGTCCCAAAACCTCCTTCTTTCTCCCCCCCATTTTTCCCAAAACTTTAAAGTTGGGGAAAAGGAATGCTTCCAGGGCTGGGGGCAATTTTGGGTTTTGTCGAGGGTAGGCGACGCCCCCTAGTGGCCCTTCATCGTGGGAGAAAAAGGGGAAAACAAGGGGGGGTTTGGAATGGGCTGAAATTTTTCCCTTTGGGGGGGACTTTATGATTTGTTTAACTAAAGGGGCCCCTTAAAATTGTCCCAAACCTTGGGTGGGGTTCACCCGGCCCCCCCAAGTGCAATGGCCCACATCGAAAAAGTGTTTGCCTGTCCCCCGCCGTCCAAAACCCCAAAGGGGGGTTTTTCGCTGTACAAAGCATGAAACCCCCGTAAAATTTAACCCCCCCTTGCAATTTTCCCCATCACTATTTTCCTGCTTTTTTGCTAGGGGCAGCAGAAAGCCTTCCCACCTCTTTTGCTGCCCACTGGCCTCCCAAAAATTTGGTCCTTAAATGTATTGTGGCGCAGAGGGGGCCCAAAAACATAGTTGTTTTTGGCCCGTGGGAAAAAGAAATAACCCGAGGTGGCTTTTGGGGGAAAGGTGGGGAGCCCCCCAAACCCGCTCCCCTGCCAAAGCCAAAATAAAGGGGTTTTTTTTGGGGGGCAAACCCAAAGACTCAGGGGTGGGGTTGTCAGATGTCATATGGGGAAAAAGTGTTGGAAAATTGTGTATGGTAAAAAACATGGCCAGTGATGACACCCCGGGTGCTGGGGGCCCCGGGAGGGTGAATCCCGCTGTAACGTCCCCTTTTTGTGCTGCGATTTTTGTGGCAGCCCCCGGAAACCACTTTGTGTTTTTTGCGCTTTCGTAGGAAACTTAGCCCTCAGGTTTTTTTTTTTTCCCCGCTTGGGGGGCTTTCCATGATTTATCGGTGCTTTTCCCCCTTCTGTTTTTTGTCAAAATTTTTCCCCGTAATGCCCAGGGAAATTTTTGGTGAAGGGATTTAAGAGCCCGGCCCCGGGAGCATTTTGGGGTGTCAAAACTAAAACACAAAAATTGTATGAAAAACCAAAACCCAAACTCCCCTTCCCCCGCCCCCTTTTTTAAGGGATTTGGGACAACGTTCTAAAGACACCCCCCAGGCTCTGGCAGCCAGGGGATGCTGTTTTTTAATGCGATTCGTCCCCGAAGTTTAATTTGGAAAGAAAAGGGGTTTTGTCAGGAAAAATTCCCGGGAAGTTTTGGTGGAAAAACCGAATTTTTTAGAAAAATTGCCCATCTCTAATAAATACCCATCCAAAGTAAAATAAAGATATTAATACTAAGAGTTGTAAAGCAAAGTTAAAAAGATTTTTTTCTTAAAAAACTGACTGACTAGAAAACAAAAGCAAGAGTTTAGATAAATGTAATCAGGGGTTTAAATTTAAAAATAAACAATTTAAAAAATGCTTTGGGATTTCGCTTAATTGGGTAGCAAGTTCGTCAGGCATATTTTATTAACATTTTATGTGTTAGAGAAACACAAAGAAGCAAGTATTTGTGGAGTGTAAAAAATAATTTTTCGGGAAAATTTTAAAAAATGAAAAAAGTTTGGGGTGCCCAAAGGGAATTTAGCCCCCCGTACTTGTTTTTTAAATAAAATTTTATGACCAATTGCCTTTAAAAAGTCACCCCAATTACCCCATCTGTAAAGTAAAATTTTTTCTCCGAAGCTGTTTTGTGAAGACCTAAGAGGTTGTTTCTTGAACATTAGGGGAAAATAACAGCATCATGGGAAAAAAAAGGAACAAAACCAGACAGCTTTAGGGATCAAGTTGTGGCTAAGTGTAATGCAGGGTTTTGCTTTAAAAAAAAATAAGCTCTGAAATCTCCCCGAGCAAATTTTAAATCCATCATTTGTAAATGGAAGGGGTATGGCACAATTGATAACATTCCCAAGCATGGCCGTCCACCTAAACTGACAGGCTATACAAGGAGCGCACTAAGGACAGTTGTCCTGTTAACATATTGTCCCACCGGAGCTGTGTATATCTGCAGCACTTACAGAGGTGGGACAATCTGTTCACAGGACAACTATAAGTCATGTACTCCACAAATCTGACCTTTATGGAAGAGTGGGAAGAAGAAAGCTCTTTATGAAAGCAAGCCATAAGATGTCCCATTTTCAGTTTGCAAGATCTCCCATTTGCAAAAAGCTATGTAGGTGACACAATCAAGCATTTGTAAGAAGGGGCTCTTCTCGGATGAGACCAAAATGCCAAACACTATGGATGACATGTTAGAAAAGAGGGGCTGCCACACCAGTTTTAAAGTGCATTAAATGAGTGTAGTGTCAAAAATCTGGCGTCTGGTATAACTTGCATAGTATAATTGGTGCGCCTAATCTAGGCGCATAGCAAAATGTAGGCACATAGCATTTCATTACTAGCATATCTTATTCACCTACTTTAGGAATATTCAAATGCATATAATGCACCTAGTTTTGGTGTACTCTGTTCATTTATATAGAAGCATGGTGGAGCATGGTGGGAGCAGCATCATCCAGGGGGGAAGGCTTTGCTTCAGCAGAGACTGGAAAACTGCTCAGGGTTGATGGGAAAATTGATGAAGCTAAATACAGGACAATCCTTAACAAAAATCTGTTTGAGGCTGCAAAATACTTGAGAGTAGGGTATAGGTTCACCTTCCAACAGGCCAATGACCCTAAACATACAGCCAAAGCTACAATGGAAGTGTCACATCAAGGGAGGTACAGTGAGCCCTAACTGGAGCCCGGCCCACTGTCCCTGCCTACTTTATGTGCTGCCCTAGGCAGCAGCCACCAACTGGGCAACAGTCCCTGCTAAAGTGCAGGGGCCATCAGGAGGAAGAAGTGTCATACAGTCCAGGTCAGCAACGGATCGGTAACGTCGGGCCAAAAATCAGAACAAAAGAGCGAAACCAGTAAACAAGCCAGGGGTCAGAACCATGGTCAGGAACAAGGTACAATGTCAGAGCACAAGGTCAGGAGAACAAGCATAGGTCTGGTACACGAGAAAACAGTGTAACAAATAAAGGCAATGAAAGGCAGCCAGGAACTATCACAGGCAAAAGCCTGGAGATATCAGAAGGTTTAAATGGAGTGCCCGGACACCACTGCCGCAGCTGATTGTAGCAGTCTCCGGGCCCTCCTAATGGCTCGTGTTACAGGCCCTCGATCCAGAGTAGCAGGAGACCTGCCAATCAAAGGATCTCCAGCAGACCATCTCTCTGGGTGTGGACCCAAACCAAGAGATGCAGGTGCAGAGCTTTTCCCCCTAGACACTGGAAGCTGAGCAGATAAAAGCATATTGACATAAAGGCATATTTATGTGTTACAATGGCCCAGTCAAAGTCCAGACCTAAATCTTATTGAGAAGCTGTGGCAGGATTTGGAAAATTGCTGTTCACAAACATTCGCCAACCAATCTGGGCAGTAGTGATTCTGCGAAAAATTCATTGTAGTCTCTAGATGTGCAAAGTTGGTAGAGAAATCCCCCAACAGCCTGCAGCTGTCATTACAGATAAAGGTGGTCCTACAAAGTATTGACTCAGAATACATATTACATACAACACTTTTCAGGTTTTTAATTTACAAAAAATTGGAAAAGCGTGTCTCATTTTTATTACACAGAACAAATAATTGCCACTTTGTGTTGCTCGATCACATAAAATATCAATGAAATACATTTAGGTTTGTGGCTGTAACATTTAAAAAGCCAAGGGTTAGGAAGATGCTTTCAACCTCACCTTTAATGTGATGGCTAATTAGTTACCTCCCCTTTTATGTGCCCCCACCCAGGCCTAAACCCACACACCTTACCCATGTCTTGTTTCCCAAGTAGGCTTAGGTATGTAACAAGTACTACTTACCACTCACTTGTGTACTTACCATTGTGTACTTATAAAAGTTGAGTAATGGAATCATGGTTTGTCCTGTATGATGATTAGAATCAACCAGAAAAGCCGCCACCTCCCCATGATTCCTGCAGTCATAATTCAAAGCCTTACTCAGGCTTCCGGTGAGGATTTTGGAGATGGCATGGGCGGTTTTCAATGAGCTTCCACATGTATCAAGTATGTGGTATCCCAGAGTAACATTGGGCAGAACATAGGGATTCTTATTTATCTCCTCAACAGCAAAGATGAAGGACAAGATACTTCTATATCTTTCAACTTGAACACTGCAATAGTTATTAATATGATAAACTTAATAAATATGAACCTGAAAACATAATGTAATACAGGGATGGCCTTAGGAGTGTGGCCTACAAAGCACATAATAGTTTCTGGCTTAAAGGGGGTTATCTCATTAAGATTAGGTTTTATAAAACACGTTTTGGATTCACACTTATTACAAGATGCCTAAATCACCAAATATTCTAGGATTGATGCCAGCATAGCACCACCTGCTGTTTAATTTCAAAAGTTTTTCTTTGTCCACCTTAGTAAGTGTGGACGCACATGCTCAGTCTTGCTTCTCTCTTTTCTCCACAAGATATGCAGAGCAATCTCTGGAGTGGACAGAAGACATGGTCAATAAGGCAGATGATGGGGAGGGCAGAGTTTGGTCATCATGCGTAACTGGAAGAAAACATCATCTTCCAGGAAGGTGATCGGAATTGGCAGATTTTGGTCATCAAATTTAACTAGCAGAAGACATGGCGCGATATGTATGAAATTGGTGCAGACAGGCCCATTCTAAACAGCTTTAGAACAGTAGAGAATGCTCCAGTATGTATGAACCTATTGTACTGCAGTTCATACAGTTTGTGCATCGTAGGTAGAGTGCAGGATAATGTTGGTGCAAAGCCTAAATGTGCCGCATTGTAAGCACAATGGTTGGTGCTCTAGAAAAGTTTGTACAGAATTCCTGACATCTCGGGCCATTCTCACTAATGTTAATTATCAAACTATATAAAATTAAATAATTTAACAATAAGACAAAATTAATATAAAATTATATAATCTAAAAAAAAAGTAAAAAATTAAATAATATAAAATTAGACATTTTTAGAACTACAGCATCTACAAGTAATCCCATTATTATAGTGTTGTCTTGTTTTAAAACTCACAGAGGATGAAAAAAAGAAAAGCTGTTGAAAAGCATGTAGAAACAGAAACTATGTAGTGGTTTTTTTGGTTGACCACATGTTCAGTGAGACCTGTCTGTGCCGGCTCTTGCTGTATGCAGAATAAAGGCTGAGAGCAGCAAAATTAAATTTCCACAGTGATCACCATGTGATTAAATGTTTTTCATTTAATGTAGTAAAGACAAAATATAAAACAATTTGTATGGAAAAAAAAGTTTCTAAAAAGTGTCCAATATAACAGTATAAAGTAAAAACTAAAACATAAAAATCAGTTGCCAACTTTCAAATAACCCCCCCACCCCCCGGGGAAAACCGTGGGGGACTTAAAAACCTAATTTTCTTCGAATACCCTTTTTTTACAAAAGCCTTTGGAGCCTGGCACTGTCTTTCCCACTTGAAAAGAGGTTGCACATTAAGAAATTATAATCACTCACCCTAACAGAAAAAGGGCCAAATTGGTTCATTGTACCAACCTAGAAAACTGTTAGGTACAGGCAAATTTGTTAACCCCAGTGCAACCACGATTACCCAAAACAATTATAAC